>PVIH01012686.1:12538-26974 GCA_004025045.1 Sigmodon hispidus | reverse complement strand
TGTTAAAGCCATCAACTCTGTGGAATTTTGCTATGGCAACAAAAGCAGACGAAAGACAGCCTTGTGAGGTCAGCTGTGGCTTTCTGTGTGGTTACCTTCTCTTCACCAGAGATGCAGAGATGTCTGGATCCATGCTGTGCTGGGGTTGGGGCAGAAGTGAGGAAGATTTTCGAGTCTTTAAGCTGGGACTCCAATAGGGCTAAAGCACCAGTCTCATCTATGAGGCCTCACACTGGGCATTGGTGACCAGGACACTAGGGACATCATCTAGCAAAGCCCTCACACCGCCAAATCTATCTTGAAATTTTTGAGGAATAAATCATAACATGTATCTATTTGATCACTGTGCTCTAATCTCTTCTCCTTTTAACCATGGGTCAGAAAGGCTGCCCATCTCTCTGCCTGTCTGACTGATGGGACTTGTATCTGAAGTATTCTGTGGCTTTCTTTCTTTCTTTCTTTCTTTCTTTCTTTCTTTCTTTCTTTCTTTCTTTCTTTCTTTTTTAATAGAACAAAGTCTCATTTTCATCCATGTATCCCCTTGTTCAAACTCCCTTCTCCATCCCGCCCCTCCCGGTCACTCTCTCTTTTCCCCATCCTCTTGTCTCCTCCCCAGTAAGGGCAGGAGGTCCCAAGGTCCCAAGGTGGCTTAGTTCAGCATCCACTCCAGGCAGATTCACTTTCCTCATCCCAACATCAAGACTGGGTCAGGTGTTCCTCTGGAGGGAATGGGCTCCAAGGGGCCCATCCAAGGTGCTTCAGTTCCCAAGCTGTTCAGTGGTTGTGGTTTACAACGTGAGTGTTCTTTGCTTTTTGTTTAAAGTCCACTAATGAGTGAGTACATCTCCTGCTTATCTTTCTGGGTTTGTGATACCTCACTCAGGAGGATATTCTCCAAATCCATCCATTTGCCTGTAAATTTTAGGATATCATTTTTTTTCCTACTGCTGATTAATACTCCATTGTGAAGATGTACCACAGTTTGTTAATCCAATCTTCACCTGAGGAGCATCTAGGTTGTTTTTAGGTTCTTGCTATTACAAATAATGCTATTATGAACATAGTTGAGCTAATGCTTTTGGGATGCGAATGTACATCTTTAGGGTATATGCCCAGTAGTGGTTTTTGCTGGATTCCTGGGGAGATTGATTCCCAGTTTTCTGAGAAACTGCCATACTGCATTCCAGAGTGGCTGAACAAGCTTACACTCCCACCAACAATGGAGGAGTGATCCCCTTGCTCCGCATCCTCTCCAGCATAGGCTATCATCTGTGTCTTTTATCTTAACCAATCTGACAGGTGTTACGTGGTATCTCAAAGTTGTTTTGATTTGCATTTCTCTGATGACTAAATATGTTGAGGACTTTTTCAAGTGCCTTTCAGCCATTTGTAATTCTTCTGCTGAGAATTCCCTTTTTAGATCTGAACCCCATTTTTTAATTGGGTTATCTAGGGCTTTGGGCTCTAGTTTCTTGACTTCTCTATATATTTTAGAGATCAGTTCTCTGTCACTTGTAGGGTTGGTGAAAATATTTTCCCATTCTGTAGGCTGTCATTTTGTCTTATTGACTGTGTCCTTGGCTTTACAGAAGCTTCTCAGTTTTAGGAGGTCCCACGTATTGATTGTTGTTCTTAGTGTCTGTGCTACTGGTGTTATATTTAGAAAGTGGTCACCTGTGTCAATGCATTGGTGGGTATTTCCCACTTTCTTTTCTATCAAGTTCAGTGTGTCTGGGTTTATGTTGAGGTCTCTGATCCACTTTGATTTGAGTTTTGTTCAGGGTGATTAGTTTGGATCTATTTGCATTTTTCTACACACAAACATCCAGATATGACAACACCATTTGTTGAAGATATCATTTTTCCATTGAATATTTTTGGCCTCTTTGTCAAAGATCAAGTATTCATAGGTGTGTGGGTTAATGTTGGGGTCTTCAATGTGATTCCATTGATCCACAAGTCTTTTTTTATGCAAGTACCAAGCTCTTTTTATTACTGTAGCTCTATAGTATAACTTGAAGTGGGGGATGTTGATGCCTGCTGAGGTTCTTTTGTTGAGCAAAATGATTTTGACAATCCTGGCTTTCTTGTTATTCCAAGTAAAATTAAGTATTGTTCTTTCAAAGTCTGTAAAAGTTGTGTTGGGATTTTAATGGGAATTGTATTAAATCTGTAGACTGCTTTTGGTAGGATTGCCTTTTTCATTATGTTGATCCTACCTATCCAGGAACATGGGAAGTCTCTCCATTTTCTGATATCCTCTTCAATTTCTTTCTTCAGTGATTTAAAGTTTTGTCAAATAGATCTTTTACTTCTTTGGTTATAGTTACACCAAGGTATTTAATGCTATTTGCAGTTATTATAAAAAGTGATGTTTCCCTTATTTCTTTTTCAGCCTGTTTGTCTTTAGTGTATAGGAGAGCTACTAATTTTTTTTTAATTTTTTTGTGACAGTTTTTCCTTTTATTATATTTAACAAGAAAATATATAAATTTTACATTTTTTTCTTTTTTTCCCTCTTTCTTTTTATTATGAATAAAGTCACATTTTTCTATCCATGTATATCCTTATTCAAGATCTCTTCCCCCTCCAGTCACTCTCTCTTCTCCACATCTCCCCATCTCCTCCCCAGCATGGGCAGGAGGTCCCAAGGTCCCAAGGTCCCAATATTGCTCAGTTCAGCATCCACTCCTGGCAGATCCAGTTTCCTCCCCTCAACATCAAGACTGAGTCAGGTGTTCCTCTAGAGGGAGTGGGATCCAAGGTGCCACTCCCAGGTGTTTCAGATCCAAAGTTGTTCCGGGATTGTGGTATGCAGCTTGGACATGCTTTGGTTTTTGATTTTTTGTTTGTTTGTTTGTTTAGAGTCTACTAATGAGTGAGTACATCCCCTGTTTATCTTTCTGGGTTTGTGATACTTCGCTCAGGAGGATATTTGCAAATCCATCCATTTGCCAGCAAATTTTAGGATATCATTTTTTCTTACTGCTGAGTCGTACTCTATTGTGTAGATGTACCACAGTTTGTTAATCCATTCCTCAGGGGGCTGGAGAGATGGCTCAGAGATTTAGAGCACTGATTGTTCTTCCAGAGGCCCTGAGTTCAATTCCCAGCAACCACATGGTGGCTCATAACTATCTATGCCGAGATCTGGTGCCTTCTTCTGGCACACAAGTATAGTGGAGGCAGAATGTTGTATACATAATAAATAAAAAAATCTTTAAAAAATGAATTTTCGGCTACTGATTTTTTTGAGTTAATCTTGTATCCTGCTACATTGTTGAAGGTGTTTATCAGTTGTAGAAGTTCCCTGGTGGAATTTTGTGGGTCACTTATGTATACAATCATATCATCTGCATAAAGAGATAGTTGCACTTCTTCTTTTCCAATTTGTATCCCCTTAATCTCCTTTTGTTCTGTTACTGCTATAGCTAGAACTTCGAGGACTATATTAAATAGATAAGGGAAGAGGGGACAGCCTTGTCTTGTTCCTGATTTTAGTGGGATTGCTTTGAGTATTTCTCCATTTAGTTTGATGTTGTCAGTCAGCTTCTTCTAATTTGCCTTTATTATATTTAGCTATTTTTTCTGTATTCCTGATCTCTCCAGGACTTTTATCATAAAGCAGTGTTGGATTTTGTCAAAGACTTTTACAGTGTCTAAGGATATAATCATGTGGTTTTTTTTTTTCCTTCAGTTTGTTTATATGATGGATGACATTTAGAGTTTTCTGTATGTTGAACCATCCCTGCATTTCTAGGATGAAGCCTACTTGATTGTGGTGGGTGATATTTTTTATATGTTGTTGCAGTTGGTTTGCCAGAATTTTGCTGAGAATTTTTGCATCAATTTGCATGATGGAAATTGTCTGTAATTCTCTTTCTTTGTTGCGACTTTTGAGTAGCTTGAGTATCAGGGTTATTGTGACCTCATAAAAAGAGTTTGACAATATTCCTCCAGTTTTTCCTCTATGAAACAGTTCAAGGTGTATTGGTATTAGTTCTTCTTTGAATGTCTGGTGGAATTCTGCTCTGAAACCATCTGGACCTGGGTTTTTCTTACTTGGGAGGCTTTTAATGACAGCTTCAATTTCCTTTGGGATTATAGGTCTGTTTAGGTCTTTAATCTGCTTTTGATTTAATTTTGGTAAGTGGTACCTGTTGAGAAAGCTGTCCATTTCTTCTAAGTTTTCCATTTTTGTGGAGTATAGATTTTCAAAGTATGACCTGATCGTTCTCTGGATTTCCTGGGGGCCTTTTGTTATGTTCCCCTTTTAATTTCTGATTTTGTTGATTTGGATACTCTCTCTTTGATTTCTGGTTAGTTTGGTTAAGGGTCTGCATTTCCCTGTGCTTTTCTTAGATGAAGCTCAGCTCTTCCTGTTACTCCTGATTCTTGTTATGCTAATTATAGTTTAAGAAATGTAAACTACTTATCTTGATAAAGTATAACTTTGAAACTATTTTCTTGAAAATGCTATTTCAGTGTTGAATAATAAGTGTGTTATATGCATTTCTACTCTGAGAATCTTACTTACACTCACATCTCTCTACTTTTTTTGCCAGTGATGGGTATCCTCATTGGTGAGTTAATGAGGGTGGAGACTGGTTATATATTGAAGGAAAACACAATGAAAGGCATCTTAGGATTAGACCACCTTTGCTCTATCGTCATGCCATGACAAAGGTTCCAATGTGTCCACTTCTCTCTATGCATCTCCCTCAGAGTAGAGGTATAGGGTGTTCTGACACTTGTTGCAGTTAGCCTGGGGCACTGTTAGTTCTCACACCAGAGGTCTCCTCTCCGGGAAACTCATTCAACTTAGGAACAAGGAGGGTTACCCATGTCTATGTACATAACATATGATTGAGGAAGATATGAATTTGTTCAATTAAAAATGATCATCTATAGAGAAATAATTAGTCTTTGAGCAAGTTATACTTTGATTTTTTCATACTGTGGAGATTCTTACCCATGACTACTGAATAAAAACCATTTTATAACAATGGTTTTACTTAGCAAAAAAGTAACTGACTCATAGATTTGACTTAGATCAACACATGATTATGCCTCACAAGAGAAGAATAAACAGATCCTGGATACGTACATTTACCGACTGTTTGTTTTGGCCCTTGGTTTTTGGCCAAAGCAACTGTTAGACTTCAACAGATTTGAGAAGTGGTTGGCTACAGTGCAAACATTGAGCAAAGAGAGATTCATATTTCTTAATCTGTTAAAGTCTTGATGTTTCAAGCTCTAAGTCATTGCATCTTATAAGAAATGCCGTGGTAAAGTAAGAAAGATTCCCAAGAATAACTTTTAACAGATGGAAAAATTTTGCTATGAAACTTTATTCAAGATGGTGTAGATCAAACCACTGAAGTTCAGGAGACAAGATATCTCATGCAGAGGCTGAGTGTAAGGATTCCTGGCATTCCACTTAGCAGGCCCAACTCTGGCCCAGGTGGGATGCACCTTGTACTGAGGCACACCCCTGGGCATGGCTGTGTAAACCCTGCTGCACTGCATATGGGAGCACCTCCCTGGACCGTGATGCATACCCCTGCAAGCCCCTTCCCTTAAAACAGACTGTGAGCACATGCTCTGGTCCTTTTTCTTCTATGTTCCCTGACTTCTGTCCTGCTCCTCTGCTTCTTCACCCGCCTGGGACTCCTCTCTTAAATAAACTCTAGTGTGTGGCCTTGTTAGTGTGTACTTGCTCTTATGCGCGGAACTAACACTGAGGAGGCTGCTGAGCAGTTAACAACACTAGCTGCTTTTCCAGAGGACCCAAGTTCGGTTCTCAGAACTCTCATCTGGTGGTTTATAATTGCCTGTACCTCCTGCTCCAGGGGATTTACTGTATTATTCTATTTTAACCTGCATGAACATCTGCATATATCTCTCTCTCTTTCTCTCTCTCTCTTTCTCTCTCCCTCCCCCTTACAAACACACACACACATTTTAGAAAACTTGGAATATTTCATCTAATTTGTAATATCAAGTCTCTGTTATGTTAACTAAAGTCTTTTATCTGCTAATGGGTAAATAGACACTCATTAGACTAACAGGTTAATAAAAGACATGCCCTGGCTAAGCATGACATTGTATTTCCTTGTCATTAAATGTAAAATCCTAATACGAAATTATGCCATGATGTCACTTCTTGCAATGAGATAGTTTGAAAGAAAATGGCCCTCAGAGGGAACAGCACTATTAGGAAGTATGGTCTTGTTGGAGGAAGTGTGTCATTGTGAGGGTGGGCTTTGAGATCTCCTATGCTCAAGTTTCCCTCAGTCTGACTGTTGGTTGACTTCCTGTCGCCTGTAAGACGTAGTACTCTTAGCCCCAGCACCACATCTGCCTGCATGCTGTCATGCTTCCTGTCATGATGATAATGGACTGAGTCTCTGAAACTGTGAGTGGGTCACCCCAATTAAATGTTTTCTTTATAAGAGTTGCTATAGTCATGATGTCTCTTCACAGCAATAAAAACCCAAACTAGAACATGTAGGCTTCCCCAAGTCTGGGTATATTTTGCTGGTCCAGCCTTACCCAGTTATTTCTGGGACATCCCTCTGCCTTTTGCCAGATGGTGGCTTTCATTTTTTAGATAGTGGCACGTAATCCACCACCTTCCAGGGACTAGATTCCCTTTCAAGATATCAGCTTCCATGTTCCTTAAAAAGCATGGCATTTTAAAAAATATTTATATGGATAATAGGCAAATTAGCTAGTGATAAATGCCTACGAGTTTTTTTTTTTTTTTTTTTTTTTGTCATTTTCATATCCCTTTCTCTTTGTGACTCCATAGGATTGGGTAGAAGTTGGGATCTATGTTATACTAGAATTTGGATCCCATCTAAGCACCGTCTTAAACTCAGTATCCAATCCTATAGCACCTCTCCATTTTTTAATTTGTCGAAATGTATATTTAATATTTTTACTTAAGCCAAGTGATCATGTTGGTAGCATCAATAACGTTTGCAAAGTTGTTCGGAGATTGCCACGATTTTCAAAACTAAGCAAAGGAGTAAGAGTTCTTCACCTCTTTGGTGTCCCCCAGCCTCTGCTGACTTCTCTTCTATCTCCTGTCCCTGTGAACTCTATTGCAACTCTGCTTTATGGTACCGCAAGGTAAGTCATACCTTCTGCAAATAAAGTCATATCCCTTCAGCCTATCTATTTGGTTTAATGAGATCTGTAAATTAGGTTGTATATAGAAACACTCAAATAAGCTTATCATCTGAGTGTTGAGAATACAGTATAGCTAAGTTGAGTATTGCATTGCCTTTTAAATTTCTAAAGCCTAATTAGGACACTTAATTCTTTACTCAAAACGTATACATGGTTCTCTGACAAGTTGCTCTAAAATCATAGGTGATATTATTTTCTTTCTTTGAACCTCAGTTTTCTTATCAGTAAAATGGACAGAGAGACTCAGAATCCCTGTGCCTCAGTCACAAAATGAATATAAAGTGCTATACACATGTAGGAACCCAGTGAAATCGGAATTTTTTTGCCCATAGTCTTGTTCACCCATCTTGTCATTTATAACAAATGCCTTCCCTTTAGGCTCAGGATTATTTCAGGTTTTTTCCACTCTGGAATTGTTCAGAAAAAATCCAGATGCTGAAGAGTCTAGGAAGATGTTGGGGTGAATTCTGAATGCCACTGTTTTTGACTGAATTTGGTGCTGGCTCCAGTCTTGATCTTTTACATTGTTGCCCAGCATTATTGCCTGTCTTACATGGCACAGATGACTGATCTGTTGGTATTTTTATAGTTATCAACTGGTGGCGCCATCCTGAGAGAATGTGCCAGCACTTGCTTTTGTATACCGTTCAAAGTCTTTTTTAACTCTGTCTGATTCATGTGTCTTGTTCCTAAATTTGTAGAAGTAAATTCCTGGCTGAACAAAGTCGCGCAGGAGGAGAGTGGTCTTTTTATAATTTCTGCTCTACTTATAGGAACCCACCTGCTGTCATTACTTGTTTTTGAGAAGCGCTGTAGACACATTTTTTGGCATATGGAATGAGGGGTTATACATGTGGTAGGACTGAGAACTTCTGCTTTGGGTCCACTCTTTACCCAAGAGTTGCCTCTCATGGACTTTCACTTCCAAACTTTTAGATCCTGTAGATTCAAGTTTCTAAAAGCACTTGCCAGATCTGATATTTATGGAATGAGTTGGCTTCGGTATGTATCCTTGATTCCCCTGTATCCCAATATGGAGTTAGTTAATTCAGTTGTTTTCCCATAGAAATGACTTTTCATGCCCCCATCTCCTAGCTCAATGCTGAGCCCTCTAGTGGGAACTCAGTGGGTTCACTGAAGACTGTGGTCTGACACCAAGGTATAGTGGGCAGGCACTGCTTCTATAGTTGTTTGCTTCGTGACCATGGGCATATTTCAGCTGTGCTCATTATGACACTTTATTGCATACCTAATGGGCTAGGTGGTGGGCTCTGTCATGAGGATGTGATGGGAGATCATTAGTTAGATGTGGTGCTAATAAAACCATTGAATGATTGACAGTCACAAGGCTTGACAGCAGAATGAAAGTCTTGTCCAATTAGAGAAGTTATTGGTCAGAACTATAAGCCAGGGAATAGTGACTGCCAATTATCTCTGTGAAGGGACAAAACCAAATTACTGTAATAAGTAGTCTTCTATATGGAAGTTTCAATACCTAGGCATACATACTATTAGAAAGTACTAACCATGGTCTGGAAAGACACTGCCAGGACAAGTTTCTTGAGTCAGGTGACATCTGAGCTGAGCCTTAAAAGATGCAGGAGGGTTGGTCAGGGAAATTAATAGAAGAAAAGAAATCCAAAGAGAGGGATGGCTAGAAATGCTGAGAGTGTAGACTATCCCAAGGCATCCCTGAAGCACAGCTTATAGATAGGGGCTGTGTAAAATGGGGCTTCAGATTGCAGACAGAACCCAAAGACACAGAACTAGAATGATATGAACCTTAATTACTGAGTCAATTGAAGAGTCTCCAATTAAAAGGCTTAGGAAAATTTAGGAACAATGTGACCTAAGTTTGAAGACTTATTCTGCTATTTACCAGCCAAGCACCTTTGAGAAGCTTGTTGCCCTGTGCATTTTGTCCCTCTAAACAAAAATTTAAATGTATGAATGTTTTTGTATGTATATATATGCATATGCACTAAATGTATGCCTGGTACTTCTGTGCAGGCCTTTAAAGATTTATTTGTTATGTATATAGTATATAGTAGAGGGTACCAGATCTCATTATAGATGGTTGTGAACCACCATGTGGTTGCTGGGAATTGAACTCAGGACCTCTGAAAGAACAATCAGTGCTCTTAACCTTTGAGCCATCTCTACAGCCCCTGCCTGGTACTTCTGGAGACAAAAAGATGACATCAGATTTTTTTGATACTGGAGTTATAGACAATTGTCAGCTGCTATGTTGGTGTTGGGGCCTGTGATGGTTTGAATGTGTATGGACCCCTACAGACTCATGAGTTTGAATGCTTGGCCCATAGGGAGTAGCATTATTTGGAAGGGCGGCCTTGTTGGAGGAAGTGTGTCGTATGCTTAAGTCATGCACACTGTGACAGTTAGCTTTCTGTTGCTTGTGGGTCAAGATATAGGACGCTCAGGTAACTTTCCAGCACCATGTCTGCCTGCACACTGCCATGAAGACAATGGATTAAACTTCTGAACAGTAAGCCAGCCCCAATTAAATGTTTTCCTTTATAAGAGCTGCTGTGGTCATGATGTCTCTTCAAAGTAGTAGAAACCCAGACTAAGACAGGACCCAAACCCAGATTCTGAGCAAGAGTAGCAAATGCTCTAAATGTTTGCAGCTCTTTTATCTTCATCCTCCATCTCCTCCTCTTTACTTTTTGATGAAACACCATAATTAAAATTCAACTTGGGGAGAAAGGCTGTTTGTCCTATACTTTCATATTGATGTTCATTATTAAAGCAAGTCTGCTTAGGAACTCAAACAGGGCAGCAGGAATCTGGAGGCAGGAGCTGATGCAAAGGTCATGTTTTCTGGTAATGTTTTACCAGAGGGGTAATGTTTTCTGGCTTGCACCATGTGTCTTGCTCAGTCTGTTTTCTTATAGAACCCAGGACCACCAGCTCAAGGATGATATCATCACAATAGTTTCAACTCTTTCTCATCAATCACTAATTAAGAAAATGTTTTACAACTGGGTTTTATGGAATAATTTTCTCAATTGAAGTTACTGCCTTTCAGATAACTCCAGCTTGTGTCTGACATAAGACTTGTCAGCACAATAAAATAATGATTTCATATTTTCCTGAAAAGCAAAAGCCAAATGATTATTGGCTCCAAGAGAAGTGTCAACTACAAGAGATGATGATTATTACATTTCATTAGTGTGATCTTTGCAAGAGGATTTTCTGCCAAACACAAGGCATTGCAATGGATAGAAACAAAATTGTCAAATTTCTCAAAAATAGATAAAAAAATTTAAAGCAACAAGATGTTGGTGTGACTGATTCATGTCTTCTGTGGCTGTGTGTCATAGTATGGGCTCTGGTAAACACTTTTTAATTTTTGGCTGTAAAAATAGTGGTACAACTCATAATTAATGGCAGGTTGTATTTTATGAAATATATGGTGTCACTGTTTTTATTATTGTGATTGGTGGGGGTAATCATTGATGACAGGGATGACATTGTGAAATTTGTGTGTTCAGAAAAATGATTTCATTGTCTGTTCTCCTAGGATAAAATTTCTTTTGATCCTTTGAGGTCCCTTTTTCTCAAAGATATGAGTTTCATTAGAACTTTTCCCTACCAGCTCTACCATGTCATTTAAAAGTTTGTGCCTTTGACAAGATCTACTGGCTATCAGGAGGCAATTGTTAGATATCTATTATTACTATTGGCAAAGCAGGGTGGGCCATCTGTAGAATACAGCCTTCATATTGCAGAGAATATGCAGATGGAGTAACAACATTGATTTGCTGCTTCTTAGAATCTAGTCTTTGCAGACATATGGTCCCTGGGTGAAAGATATTGGACACATGCCTCTGTCGATAGGGCCATTAGCGGATTAGAGTCCTTTAGTGAATGCCAAGACTAGGCTATAAATGGTTTTCCTTGGAGAAAGGCTTCAAGAAATCACATTAACCTCATTGACCCCAGGACTTGAGGAGAATGAAGCCCATCTGGACAAATAGCTCTCTTAACTCTAGGCAGATCAAGGTGTGGAATGCAGCTGGTTCATCAGCAGAAGAGCTCAGCTTAGTCTCTCTAACCCTCTGAGATACAGTTGTGCCCCTACCATTTCAGCGCAATCATTGACACCTGATTTATAGCTGCTCCTGGGAAAATAAATCCAAGGAACAAACAAAATCTGCCAAGCAATACTAAATGGTCTTCCATTTACATGTTCTGTTAAATTAAGTATAGCAAGCAATGTTAAGTGGCCTTCTATCTACACAGCTGTTAAAATTTATATTTTCTTTCCATATCTTTGTCTAGTGTTACACTAAAGATGAAACAAAAGAGCCCCAATGTATTAATAACTCTTACATGTCACCAGTAAAGTGGTAAAACTTTCAGTTAAACATAAACCAAAGTCTGGAACAGTCACTAAACAAAGGAAGCAATCTGAATGAAGAGTAAACATGGAGAGATACTCACCATAGATGATGGTGTAAAGCATCTACACAATATGACCATGGCTGACATTATGAAAAAGAGTATTATTAAGTATTGAGAGTGAACATATGCTCAGACTTTTCTGGAGAGTATTAAACATAGAACAAATGCTTACTAAAAACTGTTAGTTTTTGGTAGAAGTAGGTACTCACTTACCAAACAACAACCAGCTAATGCAAACATTTTGATCACAGATCTACCATCTGATTTTATATGATAGTTGGGGGTCATGGAAGGATTAGTTGCTATCCTAATATATTTTAACATCAACCACTAAAATTACTCATCTCAGGATAAATTCCCCAAAGCACATAAAAGTGCTCATAGTCTGCTCACTGCTTACCTCCCATCCTATGTCCATCTTGCTACATGCCTTTTGCTCACTCTGTGTGGAAAGCAGAGGCATAGTCCTCCCTTCTTTAAGCCTTTGACCATCCATAGCTCAGCTCACTATTCTATTTGCTTATGACTTTCCCATTCTTCCTTGCCTTGGCCCATGAAACCTTTAACTATTCTTTCAAACCCATAAAAAGGTCTTATTTCTTTTATTTCTTGTAGTTACTTTATGTTCATTTCTTTATGTCTGTAACCAGGATATTCAGAGGGTCTTCCTTGATCAAATTTAATCTCTTTCAACCTTGAATGAATCCATAGTCTTTCATTTTCTGTTGTATAAACATAGCCTCTTCCTCAAAGCTATATATTTTTTGAGTTCCATTTTAAAGTTAGGGCATTCTTAACTTTTCTAGACTGGTTTATTGCATCAGTCCTTTTCATAATCCCATGACTTCCAGCAGCTGTCATTTGCTTATTAACAATCAAAAAATTCAAAGACAATGCAATAACACACAGGATTCAGAGTCCCTATATTTCCCATGTCTATATGACATACTTTTTTGATTTTTTATTTTAAAGGTTTTTTTCCATACATACCACTGCTCTCCTTCCCTTCCCTCCTCCCAGTTCCTCCCAGTCCTCCATCAGCCTCCCCTGTCCCATCCCCCATCTCTTCCCCAAGGATGGCAAGGAGTCCCAAGGTGGATCAGTTCAGTCTGGCATATTAGTTCAAGTCCAAGTTCTTCACTCCAGTATTAAGGTTGTGTTAAGTGTTTCTCTGTAGGGAATGGACTCTGAGATGTCAGCTCATACACTAGGAACATAGTCTGGTCCTACTGCAAGAGGCTCCACAAACTGCCCATGCCATTTGACAGTCGTCTACTTTGGAGGGTTTAGTTCCTTTCCCTGAAGTTTCCTCAGTGATTGTTTCTGTGGCTCAGTGGTTAAGAGCACTGGGCGTTCCTCCAGAGAGCCTGAGTTCAATTCCCAACACCCATAAGGTGCCTGATAACCACCTACAGTGGGATCTGATGCCCTCTTCTGTCATTCAGGGATGTATGCAAATAGGACACTTGTAGTAGTAGCTTTCTGGCCTATCTGGCCTGTGGTCCAGACCCTCAGACCCATAGTCCAACAGAAACACACAGACACTTTTATTAATTTTTATGCTGATTGTCCTAGGGCCCAGGCATATAACTTGCTAACTCTTTACTCTTAAACGAATCCATGATTCTTATCTTGTTCAGTCATGTGGCTCAGTACCTTTTCTCAGAGCAGCATTTCAACTTCTTTTCTCTGCGTTTGCTGGTGTCTCTGTTGTATCTCTCTGGCTTCTCTGCTCTGCTCTTTTTGTTCCCAGAGTTTTCTTAGTCTGGTAGCCCCTTCCACACTTCCTATCTGCCTCTGGCCAATCAGCTTTTTGTTAAACCAGTAGGAGGGTTTAATGTACATCATACCAGAATATACTTGCACAACAAGCACTCATATACATAAAGATCTTATTTCAATAGGGGGCTTTTTAGTTTTTTCCAGGTTCAGGAAACTTCCCCTTTTGTATCTTTGAACTAATAGCATTTACTTATTTCACATCATCACCTTCTATATCTCTACAGTATTTGCCTTGTAAACTAAATCCCTCTACGGGAGCTTTCTAGCAAATTCTTTCCTGTGCACAACATAGCAAAATCCAAATTTGTGTTTTGGCCTGCATAGCTCCTTGGTACCCAGCCCCATCTTTCTCCATCTTACTATATTACATCTATCTTAGTTAGGAGTCTCCAAATAGTGGCCTTCCTCCACTTGTTTGTGCCCATTAGATTTGCTGTAGAGTTGGGTGGACTCTTACCTGAGCTCTTAGACCCACTTCTGGGTTTCTGCTTGCTTGGGTTTTCTCTGGAGAAGCTTCTTGGACCACACAGTGTAAACAAGTACATATTTAGCAAAGTATTTCCACAGTATCCCATATTTTATAGTCATATGTCATGTCTTAGTTAATTCATATTTTTCTTTTGTCTAAAATCTGTTCCACCTTCTAGACTATAGATTTCATGAAGGAAGCCTGTCTGTTTTGTTGCCCTGCTACACAACACAGCAGAATACAACATGATGTTTGGTATAGGCCAGGTGTTATGACACGCAGCTTGAATGGCTGTAATGTTCATTCAGTGCATTAATGAATGACCAAATTAATGAGGAATCTTAAATTAAAGATGATGATATTTTTTTTTTTCAGTTTGTCAAGCTGTGACTGTTTATTAACTGACCAGATTACAAAAATACCATGGGCAGCACCTTAGTTCATCCGTCTAATAAGCCTGTTTATCTGGTCTTCCCTGTTGCCAGCATCTCCACCTTCCACAAAGTGAGTTGTCTTTTTCTTCATTCCACCTCGAGGAGAGGATAATTTGAAGGGCCACA
>PVIH01012686.1:0-12438 GCA_004025045.1 Sigmodon hispidus | reverse complement strand
ATTTGTAGATGAGCTCATTTACTGACTTCAGGTTGGGATACCCCCATGCAATGTATGGTTCCACAATCCTCAGCATGTTAATTGAAGCCTTGTTGAGCTTGACAAAGGTGCCATTGAAAATCTGACGAAGACGGAGAAGCTGCAATACCTTACGGACTTTTGGACTTACACCATTGATACCTCGGATCCTGATGACAAATGCCAACTTTGGCTCTGCAGGCACGTAGAAGTTTCCAGCCTTCCTTGCCATCCTAGCCATCCGAATCTCAGTCTGGTACATCTGCCTGTATTCCTTGTGGTAATGCTTCGCCTTTTCATAGATAAGCTTCCTCCTTGCCTTTCGAAGGGTCTTCAGGGCAATCTTCTTCCGAAGGCGCTTCACCTTCAGCTCTGCGAAATTCCTTCGCTTTTTCTTAAGGGTTTCTGGCACAGAAGGTACCTTCTTTTTCTTTTCCTTGTCATTTTCGGGAACCTTTTTCTTCTCCGGCACAGCCTCCATGGTTCCAGTCCTAAAGATGATGATATTGATAGAACTATTTGCTAACTGGATATTACAGGACCTACTTTGTGCTAGGTTAAAAATTTACCCATTTCTTTGTTATAAAAATGATACATGATTACTGAAAGTCAAACAAAATAAAAAAGATATAAAAAAATTAATAATTTCTATCTTTTAATCCAAGTTTTATGGATAGATTGCATATATGAAGGTCCCTTCTAGATGTGTACAAATATATCTATGCATATATATGAACATTTCTTTTTAAATAAAAATTGGTAATTTGCTACATATTACAATGTTAATTCATTTTTTTCACTTAATTTAATTCATTTTATGATATGGTGGACATTACTGCAGAAAATAAGCATTTGTTTATAATAATGCAATGGTTAGTGTTTTCAGCTTGATATGATTTGTTTTCCCCTAAGAAATAAACTTCCAGAAACACCTTTAGTGATTATTTAGCTTAGACCAGCCTTCTCTGTGCCCAAGAGTGATTGATTATGTTAAGTGAGGTGGGAACACCCATTCTAAGGGAGGAAGGCAGAATTTCCTGGGCTTGGGTCTTGGGCTGCAAGGAAGCTGAAAATTCAAGCATTTGCCATTTTCTCATTTCTGACTGAGAATGCAACTTGACCAGCAGTGTCAAGCTCTTGGCATCTCAGCTTTCCCACTGTGATGGGCTGTACCCAAGAACTGTGAACCAGAACAATTTCTCTCTTCTTTATATTGTTTTGTTAGGGTGTTCTACTGTTGTGATGAGTAATACAACCAAGACAAATAGCAATCAAGTATTTTGTAGCTTGTGCCATAGCTCTTCTGTCTCCGTCAACTCCTCGTTAATGACTATCGAAGTTATTTTCAGTGCATACATATATATTTCTTTCTAGTTGATATTTATACAAAGCATATGAACACTTTCTTTTTTAAAATGACAAAAATGTAATACAAAAAAACCATTCAGTAAATATCTTCATAAATGTTCTGTAGAATAAGGAAAAATCTGGGGGGGGGGGGGGGAGGGAGGGAGAGAGAGAGAGAGAGAGAGAGAGAGAGAGAGAACAAATTGTATGTGTATTTAAAAATAGACAGTACCAGATTGATTTCTAGAACAAGAGTTTAGGCTTCCATTAGCAGTGTATAGATATGTCTATTTTCCTTTACTCTAACTATGAATAGATGTTCCCATTTCCAAAATTCTCTTCCACTTTCCTGTTATTTGTTTATGAGGGTTTACAGTAGATTTATTATCTGGAGTTCTGAGTCCTGGAAACCTGAGGACAAATTTGTTCTAATTGTAAGTGGAAAACAAGCTCAAAGAGAAAAAAGCCAGCAGCTCACTGTGCAGCACAGGTGCTCAGAGCACTCTACTGTTCCCTGAGTGTTAGTTTGGCTGTCTTTGTTACCAAGTACAGCCTGGTAAGAGGAGCTCAGGAGCATTCTAGAGGATCAGGTTTATTGTGATGCCATGTTGGGATGCTCTACTTACCAGCACTGGAGAGAGCAAACTGTGAGTTGTAGACTCACTGGAAAAACAGATGGAGGGAGAGGAACTGAGTTCTGAAAACATCCATTAGTGGAGCAAAGGCTAAGTTGTTCAGTGAATGGTGACTTTTCTCAAAGAGATTTGGAAGACATCTTAGATATTTATTGCTTAGATGGGACTTGCTCTTTCCAGACTCTTTATTCACTTGGATCCTGGATTTAATAATCCCCTCATCAGGCAGCAACTTTATGTATTGTCAGGTGTCTGGGGTAGGCTCTAGAAAGCCGTTTTACCTCTTGCTTTTCTTGTTTTGTTGTTTATAGCTCAGTTAACCTGCCAAAACCTTGCCAGGGCAAATGGCTGCCATGATGAGGGTGTAGGAAATCCAGAATGCTTTAAAAAAGCGTTTCTCTGAAGTATAATGACACACCTGTTCAAAGATGTTAGGATGAAATCCAGTACTCTGTATGCTAATGTAAAAAATTAGATAAAAATAGGTGATGTTTTTCATAGTCCACTTGCTCCCATAACATTTATATTATTTTTGCCTTGTCTCCACATGTTCTCTTCTGGTCTCTACCAGTTGTTTCCCTTTATACTAACACACTATCAGATCTAACCGTTTTCATAAGGATGATATATTTAAAAATCTAGCTTTGAAGTTCTGGAAATACATATTCATATCCCACCTACCCAATGTGCAGAGAAAAATATGCAACAGCTTTGGATTTAATTAAAAAAAATAACAAACAATGTTTCAAGAATAAAATAAAGACAAAGATATTTTTAGGTATCCGTAGAGTAAAAACAGTTAGAAGTAAAACAGCTTTAAAAATAAAAAAAAGTCACCAAGAAGAACAACAAACATGAAGGAATCAAGAAAGGAACAAGAAGAAAAAAAAGAGAACTAAACTGTTGGAAAAGAACATGAAATTTGGGGAAAGATTAAATTATCTAAATACAAAGTTCCTTATATTTGGAATAAAAAAGAGCTACTCAAAAAAGTTGGATTTTAGGGGAAAATATCACATATTACTAAATTAGTAGGTCAGTTTTAATAAATGTGCTAAATATCTTGTATTATTTTTATTTTTCTTTTACTGAAAGTAGAGTTTTTTCATATTATATATCCTTATGGTTTCTTTCCTCCTGCTCTATCTTGTTTTAGGTTCTCTTCACCTTCCCTCTTATATGGATCCATACCTTTTCTATCTCTTGTTACGAAAATAAAAACAGGCTTTTAAGGAATAATAATAATAAAAAAATAAAAACAAGTCAGGATAGAACAAAAGAAGCAAGCAGAAGAAAAAGAGCCAAAGGAAAAGCACAAGAGTGAGCTTAGATTCAGAGACATACACATATACAGACACAGGAATCCCTTAACACAAAGCCATAATATATATGCAAAAAACCCATAAGGAATAAATGATTTGATAAAACATTATAAAACAAAGAATCTCCAAGGATGCCATTAGGTTCATTTTCTATTGCCCACCTGGGCATGCTGTCTGTCTGTATGTAGCTCAACTGTAGTATGAAACTTCTAGCCCGGACTAGCCCCAAGATCCAGACCAACTGTCCTAAAGACATTTCCAACAGCTGTTTGGTCCCAAATAATTACACAAAGGCTTATATTAATTACATGCTGCTTGGCCTATGGCTCAGGCATATTGCTAGCTAGCCAGCTCTTGCATCTTAACTCAACCCATTTCCATTAATCTGTCTTGCCTTGTGGCCTGTGGCTTGCTTGAATTTCTTTACATCTTCTTCCTTGGCAGCAGCTCTCAGCATTTCTCTTGGACAGTGGCTCATTTTTCTCTGCCTCTTCCCCCCTTTATCTGTGCTCGGATTTCCTGCCTGCTTCTAAGATGCCTAGCCATAGGTCAAAACAGTTCCTTTATTATCCAATTGTATTTCACACCACTTAGAAAAATATCCCACATTACCCAGCTGAAAATCCATTGAAAAAACTATACATTTGGGATTATCAATTGGAGACAGCTTCTCAGTTAATGATGAAGTCTTGTGTCCACTTCCCCTCTCAGTGCTGGGACCTGTACAGGCTTGGTGCATGTCCTTACAGTCTCTGTGAGTTCATTCATGTATCTGTCTTGCTGTATTTAGAAGGTCATGTTCCCTGGTGCCCTTTACTACTTCTAGCTCTTACAATCTTTCTGTTTTATGAAGTTCCCTGAGCCTTGAGGGGTGGATTTCATGGAAATATTCCATTTAAGAACTGAGCGTTTCAAGGACACTAATTCTCTTCACATCATTCGGCTGTAGGTTTCTGTATTTGTTCCCAAACACAGAGGAAGGAGGAAGTTTCTCTGATGACAGCTGAGCAAGTCACTGATCTATGAGTATAGCAAAATGTTATTAGGAGACATTCTCTTGCTACGTTCCTTTGGCAGAACAACAATATTTGGTTTTCTCCTAAATTCCTAGCCTATCTGGTTTCAGGTTCTTAGCTAGTATATCAGCATTAGAGATTGGTTCCTTTCCCAGGAGTGGGCCTTAAATCTAATCAAATATTGCATTAGTATATCCTGGGCATGTCTTCACTGTAGATCAAAGGTTTTGTAGCTGGATTGGGTCTTACCTTCCTTTTATGGTAGCATGCCAAGTACTTCCCAGTACTATGGACATTAGTTTATAGTGGTAAAAGTTCTAGGTGGGCTCAATTTGATTTTTTTTTGTACTCAATAAATTGTGTAGGTGTTGTCTTTGCAATAGAGCCTTACTGTCAGTTCGTGGAGATCAACCAATAGCCTTGGCAATAGCCTAGGTTATTTGGAGATTCCATGAGCCCTTTTGGGCAACAACTTGATTAGATGTAACTCATACCTGGTATTGGAAGCCTCATTTTGTGATGAGAGCTATCCAGTCGAGGCTCTGTTTCCCCTGTTATTTGGTGATTATATTTAGATTGCTTTCATATACACATATATTTTAGAAAGTATTTATGGTATTTGGTCTCCATATGGCTTCTCAAATAGCTTCTATTTTTAGCTGTTCCTTCTGTATTTCCTCCCTTATCTTTGTTTTTCTTCTTCCTCCTTTTAATTCTCCCATTGTCCCATTCCAGTGCTCACACCCCATCCATCATCCATGGCTACATATTCTTAAATTTAGATTCTATTTTTACCTTTCTAGAGAGATCCATTCTTCTCCCCTAGTCCTTTATTCTGTACCCAATCTATGTAGTTATATGGTCTGTAGCTTTTTATTGAAGACTTAACAACAGCTAGCATCCACATATAAGTGAATATATACTATATTTGTCTTTTTGAGTCTGGGTTACCTCACTCAGGATGATTTTTTTTCTATCTTCATTTATTTGCCTATGAACTTCATGATTTCATTATTTTAAACAACTGAGTAATATTCTATTGTGTGGCTATGCCATATCTTCTTTATGCACTTGTCTATTGATTGGCATCTAGGCTGTTTTTAGTTTAGGGCTGTTATTATAGAGCTGAAATGAACACAGTTGAGAAAGTGTCTCTGTGTTAGTATAAAGCATCCTTTATGTATATATCCAAGAGTGGTATAGCTTCGATCTTGAGGCAGATCAATTTCTAGCTTCCTGAGGAACTACAACTGATTTTCCACAGTGACTGTATAATCTTGCACTTCCATGAGAAATGAATGAGTATTCCTCTTATTCCACATCATTGCCAGAAGAAGCTACTAGAAGCTGAGAAGATTTTTTATGCTCATGGATTATAAATAAATTAAAGTAAACTAAAAATGGCCAGTCCACCAAAAACAATCTAGAACTCCAATGCAATCCCAATGAAAATTCCAACATAATTCTTCACAGAACTTTAAAGGATAATTATTAACTTCAATATGGAAACACAAAAACAATCCTGAATAAATAAAAGAATTGCTGGAAGTATCACTATCCTCAGTTTCAAATTGTATAATAAAGATATAATAATAAAACATCATTGTTTTGGCACAAAACAGACACATTTATCAATGGAATCTAATTGAAAACCCATATGCCTATAGACACCTGATTTTTTGATAAAGAATTATCCAGAAACACACACTGGAAAAAGGCAGGATCTTCAATAAATGGTGCCAGTCAAACTGGACAGTTAAATACCAAAAAAAAAAAAAAAAAAGAAAAGAAAAGAAAAGAAAAGAAAACAGATCCACGCTCATCAACCTGCATACTTAACACCAAATTGGTTAAAGGTCTCAACATAAGGCCAGATACACTGAATCTGATAGATGAGAAAATAAAAATTAAGCTTGACTTGTTGGCACAGGAGAAGACTTTCTGAACTGAATGCTGATATCACAGGCACTCAGATCAATGATAATAAATATTAATAAATGGGACTTCATGGAACTAAAAAGCTTCTTATGACAAAGTACATCATTATTTAGACAAAGTAGCATGCTACAGAATGGAAACAAGATTTTCACCTACTACACAGCCAATAGAGGGAAAATATCCAAAGGACTCAAATAACGTGACATCAAGAAAACAAATAACCCAATTTAAAAAATGAGGTACAGATCTAAACAGAATTCCTAAAAAAAGGAAATATAAATGGCTGAGAAGCACTTAAAGAAATGTTCAATATTTTAGTCACTGGAGAAATGTAAATTAAAGCTACTTTGAGATTTCATCTCACATGAGTTGGAATGGTCAATATCATGTATAATTAGAATTCAGAAGGAACGCTGGTTGCAACAGACTCCATTGTTCTCCATTCTCTGCCCATCCCTATGGAAGAGACTTTGCAGATTCTCCTATCCAGAGTCACCTCTTTCTCTTTCCTTGTATCTCTCAGTGTTTGGCAGAAGCAAAGTAGCACCAGTACACAGGTGGGAGCAGCAGCAGTGGTACCCTCTAGTACTCCAGCTTTCTTGAAGCCTTTGGGTGCTGGGATGCTCTGCGTTGCTGGAGCTCCTGTATAGGCCTAGGAAATCAGAATCCCCAGCCTTTGACATCAGGATTGTTAGGAATTAGGATTTTTCTTCTATTGCTTTTGCCAGATTGGCCACACTGATCTCATAGCTCCTGTTCTCCATGAGCTATCAAAGAAGCCAGCTGCCTGGCAACTTTTGCAGTTTGATCTGTCTGCTGCTTGGCTTCACCTCTTCTGCAGCTGTCAAAGTAGCTGGTGGCTCCAAGATTCCTGTAGCTCAACCTGCTAGCTGCTCCCTTCTTACTGCTGCTGCAGTGCCAAGTTTGTTGCTGTTGCTTTCTTTGTGTTACAAGGTCAGGATTCTCAGCTAAAATTAGATAAGAACAAACAAACAAACAAACAACACTTCAGGGAAGTCTTTGATTTGGCCCAAGCTTGCAACACTAGGAAAGGAATCACTTGACTTGGTGACTGAAACAGCCTGCTTATAAGCTAGCCAAGTGGCATCTATCTAAATCACCAAAGACTTTGATGCAAATGAAGGGTTATATTTACACCAATCAGCACTCTCTCTTCTTGCACCAATCACAACAATTTCTCTGCTAGCCCACCAGGCCATGTGGTCTCTCTGGTGTGGTTGGAAAGGACACCAATAACTTTTCAGGAAGTTATGGGGTGTGGATATCATCTATCCATCCTATTCAGGATTTTGGCATGCACAGGTCTTATATAAGCAACTACAGCCACTGTGAGCTCAGGATTGTGAGAGCCATCTCATGTCACACCCCACGGAGCACCTCCCTAGCTTTCAGCTCTGACATTCTTTGCACCTCCCCTTCAGCTGTGTTCCCTGAGCCTTGGTGAGGTGGAATAAGTATTGGAGTTGTATTAGGGCTGAGCACTCAGCCACTTATTCTCACCTATATTACTAGCTATGCATCTCTGTAAAAACTGATGTCCACTGCAAGAAAGAATCTTCTCTGACCAGGGTTGAGAACAACACAAGTCTATGGGTAGGAACAAATATTTAGATGACAATTTGACATTATGACATGTTAGCAAAGTAATAATAATTCACACAAATAGATGTAGAAAAGTTATAAAGACTTAAATAATATTCAGTATGACTAAATTATTCATTTCTCTAAAAAATATAAAGAATGCAGAATATATAAGAAGTCTAGAAATAGGTAAATACATCACAAATCTTATTCTTGGATTAAAAATTGAATACATTGCTTTATGTTTAGACATAAAATCTTCTGAAGCTTTATAAAAAATGAATTGAGGTATGATTTGTAAAATGCAATAAATATGTTAAATAAAATAAATTTAGGGCTGGAGAGATGGTTTAGCTGTTAGTACAATGGTTGTTCTTGCAGAGGACTTGGGTTTGATTCAAGATTCCATGCAGTGACTTATACCCATTCATGATTTTATAACTAGAGATCCAACCACCCTCTTCTGAACTCTGAGGGAACTAAGCACACATGTGGTATGCAGACATTCATGCAGGCAAAGCACTCACATGCATAAGCTAAAATAAACCTTAAAATATATTGCTTTTCAAAACTTTGCTCTAAATAATGTGACAGGATGACAAATATAGAAACAGATTTGTATATAAAGTTGGAAACTTGATATATGATGGAAGTGACAATGGGGGTTAAAACTACTTAATAAATATTTCATATGTAGGGTTGACAACAATTAACTTCATAGAAGAAACATGTGGATTCCAAACTGCCAAAGGCATGGACTCTAAATGTAAGAAGCAGAACTCTGTGGCTTTAAAAGAAAATACAGGAACAGCAAAGTTTGGATGGTTCTGCTGCACTGGGTTGTGAAGGTGGAGCTGGAAATGAGGCATCAGAAGGCAGGGACCTACACAGTGAGTCTAAGTTCAAATGGATGCTCTCTGAACAGCTTTAGCAGAGGTGATACAGGATTCTTTGTCTCCTAGCTCCATCTTGTCTCAAGGCCTTCACATTTCTTTTTGAATTTTCTGTCCCCATGTTTTCAAAGGAGATGAAAAAAGACAGGGTGGTAGCCCACAAGAAGGCTCAGAGCTAAGTCTGGATGAAACATGTTAGTTCATTCAGTGCCACACTAGGCAGCCACAAAGCTGTAAGACATGGTGGCGTGCTATGTTCTAGCAGTACATTAAAGAGAAGAGAATACAAATTTTAGTAAACAGATAGCCAAACTATCCCAGTGCAGAGAATTTCAACAAAATTTAAAAGATATGTATCAAATTGCCTTCTAAATATACATCTTTACCCACAGATAGTGCAGCCCTCAAATCTCATCAGAGACATTTATTCATGTGGTAGACATCAGATAATATAGACTGGTTATGATGCAGAGAATAAGTGTTTATGGAGTGCTCAGCCATAACTGGGACCTGTATATCATATCTGATACCCCTGGATTTTGGGGATTATTGAATAAGAAGGGGCAGAAAGATAGTTAAGAGCTAGAAGTTTAGGATGACTGCAGTGTAACAATTTTCTGGACATGCCAAGACTTTGTACTCGTGAATGAACGCATACCAGTTGTGATAGCCTGAAAATGAGGGGGAAGAGACTCCCAAGCCCTTACACCTAATTGAGGAACTATTAATAATTCATAGCCACCATGGGAGGGAGATTCAGGTTTTTTTAGGAGTATGGTTTTAGGCAGTTGACTACACTACGGTAGTTTGTCCTATACCCATGTGAATATGGGAAGCATTAAAAGAAATCAATGGGCTATAATAAATAATAAAGAGGACATGAAGTTAGGAGGTTGTAGAAGGACCTTGGAGAAGTTTTTGGAAGAAGTGAGGGTGGATATGATTGAAATATATTGTATGCATATGTAAAATTCTCAAAGAAAAAATACTATATTAAAAATCTTTTAATACATGAAAATGTACAAATTTGGACATTTTGAAGGTAAAATTCTTGGTAAGACAATTAACATAAGCAAAATTAAAATAGAAGTTACAAGTGAAGGCAATCGCAAGTGAGTTAGCATTCAGGATGTTCACAGGCATACATTCTACTAGTCAATATGAAACAGGTAACATAATAGATACATGTATATAATTCAAGCATAGTATTCACAAACAGAGAAAACAACAACAACAACAACAACAAACCAGTTGAATTTGAGACAAAATTCCCAACCATACCAGCAATCATGGAGACACAAATTAAACAACAACAAGGTGGACTTTCAAATTTATAGTTTGATGAAATTTAAAAAATTCTGAAAGTATTCATAGTCTGCTAAGACGTAAGAAAATAAAATCTTTTATACACTGCTTAAAGGCTATAAGTTTCCTCTCCCACCTTGGGGGAAATCAAACAGTTTGGCAGAATCTAGAAGTGCTGAACATGTGATGCTCTAGGGAACACAGTTGGTGTGTCCATATCTAACTCTGTTCCTTGACATTTTCACATGGCCAGCTTAGTGTGTTCATCTAGATGAAAGTTGTATGTCCATTTCCGAGTGTCTCAGTTAGTGTTCCTGTTGCTGTGATGAAACACCATGACCAACAGTTGGAGAGAAAAGGATTTATAGCACTTACACTTCCATATAATAACAATCCACTATGGATAGAAGTCAGGACAGGAACTCACACAGGGAAGGAACCCGAGGGAAGAAATTGCCGAGGCCATGAAGCAATGCTGCTTGATGGCTTGCTCCTCATGGACTGCTTAGCCTATTTTCTTGTAGCATCCAGGACCATCAGCCTAGGGATGGCACCATCTACAATGGGCTGGGCCCTCTCACATCAATCACTAAGGATGCCCTATAGGCTTCCTTCAGTCTGAGCTTATGGAGGCATTTTCTCATTTGAGGTTTCCTCTATTCAAATGAATCTAGCTTGTGTCAAGCTGACATAAAAACCAGCCAGCACAGTGAGTGAACAGAACAATAAATCTACATATCTATAGCAGTTAAATGAATAAAATAGGCATATAGGTACTGATATCAATGACTATAGTTTTTTGATACAAGGTTTCACTGTATAGTCCTAGCTCTCTTGGAACTTACTATGCAGACCAGGCTCATCTTGAATTTCTTCAGTCTGCCTCCAAAGTGCTGCAGAACCCAATTGAACTTAGACTCACGTGTTTGGTCTCTGCCATCTCATTGATGCTTCATTTGCAGACATGAGGAAGCTCTGCCTTCACAACCCAGTCTAGCCACCCAATCCGAAGCTCGTGTTTCTGTATTTTCTTTTAAAGTTGCTTTTACTTTTAGAGTTCAAACCTTTGGCACTTTATTTTCTAACTACTACAAACATGACCATGATGAGAAATTTTAATATTGGGTAGAACAGGGCTCTTCAAGGGAGATAACTTATTGCCCTCTGGGTACTCCTCCTAGGAAGCAATAGAAAGAACCTTAGGGTTGTGCCTTTTCAAAGCAAAGGTTGGTGCAATAGTCTGTGACACTTGTTCCTGGGGATATAAACACATTTGAACTTACAGGATCTGTCTTAATGGATTGGAGAATTTCCCAAATGCTGGAAAATCTTTAAGGCAGAGGAACAAAAAGGCGCTAAATGGGAGGATTGAGGTGGGGTGTGAATAGCACCTAGCACAGAACTGCTAAACCCCAGTGGGATAAGGGGATGTGTTGGGGGCACAAAAGATATCTGTAATGTTGGGGAATCAGACCTGTTGCCAGAAATTTCATACAAATACACCCTGTTCCCTGAAGTCTTGGTCCTGGGGATTAGGAGGGTGCTGTGGTGGTTACTTGATTAGAGTTTGCAAACCAATTTCTTTTTTTTTTTCCTTCTTTATTTTGTAGTTATCAAGAAAAAAAACCAGTAAAAAGAATTTAAAATGCGGAAGAGTTAACAACTATACAGAGGATAAGAATCATAAGCATGGCTTATCAAGGGTGGAAATACAAAGAAGATTGCTACACATATATTTTCTTTGTGTTCATCTTTCCCTCTGAATTTTTTTTTCCATCCCTGTATATCCTTATTCAAGGTCTCTTCCCCCTCCCACCACATCTGGTCATTTTTCTTCTCTGCAACTCCCCATCCCCTCCCTGGGCAGGGAGCAGACGGTCCTATGGTCCCACTGACCCAATAATGCTTAGATCAGTTTCCACTTCTGGCCAAATCCAGTTCTTTCCCCCCTTCCCTCAAGAGTGAGTCAGGTGTTCCTATAGTTGGACTGGGGTTTGAAGGGTCAGTCCAGGGTGTTTCTGATCTCAAGCTGTTCGGTGGTTGTGGTTTGCCTCTTGGGCATGTTTGGCTTTTTTTCTTGTTTGTTTGTTTAGAGACCACTAGTGAGTGAATACATCCCCTGCTTATCTCTCTGAGTTTGTGAGACTTCGCTCAGGGGGATAGTCTCCAAATCCCTCCATTTGCCTGTGAATTTTAGGATATCATTTTTTCTTACTGCTGCGTAGTATTCCATTGTGTAGATGTACCACAGTTTGTTAATCCATTCTTCAGTTGAGGAACATCTAGGTTGTTTCCAGGTTCTTGCTATTACAAATAATGCTGCTATGAACATAGTTGAGCTAATACCTTTGGAGTGTGAATG
>PVIH01012685.1:0-62333 GCA_004025045.1 Sigmodon hispidus | reverse complement strand
TAGCAGCATTATTTGTAATAGCAAGAACCTGGAAACAACCTAGATGTCCCTCAACTGAAGAATGGATTAACAAACTGTGGTACATCTACACAATGGAATACTACTCAGCAGTAAGAAAAAATGATATCCTAAAATTCACAGGCAAATGGATGGATTTGGAGAATATCCTCCTGAGCGAAGTATCACAATCTCAGAGAGAAAAGCAGGGGATGTACTCACTCACTAGTGGTCTCTAAACAAACAAACAAGAAAAAAAGCCAAACATGCCCAAGCAGCAAACCACAACCACTGAACATCTTGGGATCAGAAACATCCTGGACTGACCCTTCAAACCCCAGTCCATCTATAGGAACACCTGACTCACTTTTGAGGGAGGGGAGACAAAACTGGATTTGGTCGGGAGTGAACATTGATCCAAGCATTATTGGGCCAGTGTGACTATAGTACTGTCTGCTCCCTGCCAAAGGAGGGGATGGGGAGTTGCAGAGAAGAAAAATGATCAGATGTGGTGGGAGGGGGAAGAGACCTTGAATAAGGATATACAGGGATGGAAAAAAAAAATTCAGAGGGAAAGCTGAACACAAAGAAAATATATGTGTATTAATCTTATTTGCATTTCCACCCTTGATAAGCCATGCTTATGATTATTATCCTATGTATAGTTATTGTTAACTCTTCAGCATTTTTAAATTATTTTTACTGTTTTTTTGATAAATACAAAATAAAGTAGGAAAAAATAATCGTGCTAGGATTTTGATAGGAATTGCATTGAATCTGTAGATTGCTTTTGGTAAGATCGTCATTTTCTAAATATTGATCCTATCTATGCAGAAACATGAGAGATCTTTTCTTTTTCTTATATCCTATTTATTTTTTTTCTACAGAGATTAAAGTTTTTGTCAAACAGATCTGATACTTCTTTGGTTATAGTTACACCAAGGTACTTAATGCTGTTTGCAGCTATGATAGAATGTGATGTTTCCTTTATTTCTTTTTCAGCCCTTTTAGCTTTAGTGTAGAAGAGGGCTACTGATTATATGTTATTAATCTTGTATCCTGCTGCATTGCTGAAGGTGTTTACTGGATGTAGAAGTTCCCTGGTAGAATTTTGTGGGTCACTTATGCATAAAATCATATCATCTGCAAATTGAGTTAGTTTGACTTCTTCTTTTCCAATTTGTATCCCTTTAATCTCCTTTGTTCTCTTATTGCTTTAGCTGAAACTTTAAGAACTATGTTAAATAGATAAGGGGAGAGGGGACATTTTTATCTAGTTCCTGATTTTAGTGGAATTGCTTTGAGTTTTTCTCCATTTAATTTGATGTTGGCCATCAGCTTTTTGTAAATCACCTTATTGTATTCAGGTATTTTCACTGTATACCTGATCTCTCCAGGACTTCTATCATAAAGGACTGTTGGATTTTGACAAAGTCTTTTTCAGCATCTAAGAAAATGATCCTATGGGTTTTTCCCTTAAATTTATTTATATATGATGGATGACATTTACAGTTTTCTGTATGTTAAACCATCCCTGCATTTCTGGGAGGAAGTCTACTTGATCATGGTGAATAACTTTTTTTGTAAGTGAATATTAAAGCAATATTTATTTCTTTAAGGGTTTACAATTTTGTGAAGTATGACCTAATGGTTCTCTGGATTTCTTCAATATCTGATGTTATGCCTCTCTTTTTCATTTCTGATTTTGTTTTGTTTTTTTAATTATAAATAAAGTCACATTTTCTATCTGTGTATATCCTTTTTCAATGTCCATTCCCACTCTCTCTAGGCACTCTCTCTTCTCCACATCTCCCCATCTCCTCCCCAGCACATGCAGGATGTCCCAAGGTCCCACTATAGCTTAGTTCAGCATCTACTCCTGGCAGATCCAGTTTCCTCCCCCCAACATCATGACTGAGTCAGGTAATTAAAAGTCTCCCAAATAAAAAAGACCCAGGCCCAAATAGTTTCAGAGAGGAGTTAGCCAGTCATTGAAAGAGGAAGTAATACAAATACTCCACAAAGTGTTCCATACAGTAGAAACCAAAGGAATATTGCCAATGTCTTTTTCAGCCACAATAACCCTGATACTCTCGTGAACAAATTCTCAACAAAATTCTGGTATACAGAATCCAAAAATAAAGGACAAAACGACAGCTGACAGAATGGTGAAAGAAGTTGAGCACTTTTTCAATTGCCTTTCAGCCATTTGTACTTCTTTTGCTGAGAATTCCCTTTTTAGTTCTGAACCCCATTGTTTGATTGCGCTATTCAAGGTTTTGGGCTCTACTTCTTTGAGTTGTCTATATATTCTAGACATCATTCCTCTATCACTTGTACGGTGGGTGTAAATCTACTCTATTGTTTTATTAGTTATATGAACTTTTTAAAATCTATTTATTTACCATCATCTATTACTATGCAAAAGACACATTTGTATTGAAATTTCTTTAAAAAGATACATTGAGGATATCTGAATGGAGAAACTTAATAAACACAGCTTCACATTTAACAATAGTTGTAAATAGTTTGCTCTTATGTTGGCATATTAAATAATGAAAATAACTGTTCTCTATGTTCTTTTCTCTAAATTACATAGAACATAAAAAATATGAACTTTTAAACACATCAATATAACATTATAACACAAAATGAAGATTTTTGTGTGGCTATCCTCTTTTATTCTTCTCTCATAATGTAACAAGCCAGTCTTGTTTTGCTTAGTTGATGACAAATAAGAGTATGTCAATGACACAATCATAGTATTTCTACTTTTACTTTTTTTTAACAGTGAATGCTTAGATGTATTTGAGCAATAAAATTCAGAATATATATATATATATATATATATATATATATATACTCAGAATATGTATATGTATGTGTGTGTGTTTATTACAATTGAAATTGTAGAAAAAAATGTATTTACAAGACAACACATGGAAAATACCCCATTTTTTGTGATTTTAGGGGAGAACACAAATGCAGTTCCCTGCTACCACAAATTATGCAGTAAGGTTTCCCACATTTGGGAAAGTCTCAAGGGTCAGCACATATAGAGTGCAATGGATAAGCCTCACCCTAGGAAAACCACCTTCGTGATCATGGTATCTCCTCTGACAGTTAAGTATTAAAAACCTTTTATTTTAAAGTGATTTGTTTTATTTCATATTTTATTACACACAGTGTTCAAGTTCCTGCATATTTTTAAATCTGTACATAAATAAATAAATATATCTGATAGAATTGTATGTTACTAGGATTTAAAGATAATAAAAAACAAATGTTGAGATCTGAAAAGTCCAGATTTTGAGCTATCACTAACAATTTGAATATTAATCTAGAGGATCTATTCTAGCCAATACTTACTAATTTAATTGCATTAAAATACAATATCATAAAATAATACTCATTTTATTTTTTTATTTTATATGAATCTAGACATCATTTCAGTTTAAAAATTTATTGTACACATGCACACTCAAATATAATAAAGGAAATAACATTGATAGAGTTTTAGTAAACTCTTATGTTAACAAAAACTCAAAATATCAAACAATAATGTTTGTTATTAGTAGTGAATAAATAAAATTGCATTGTTATTTATAGCATTTGACATTACATTTCAAATTTCAATCAGACATACATCCTGAGAATTCTGTGTATTGATCATTAAAATGTGTGAGCAGGAAGCCAATTCCTACTTGTAGCAGAATAACCAGAAACAGCCTGTAACAGAATCAATGAGTTGCTTCAGCCACACAGATCACATCCTGTCAAAAGGTCATCACAAAGTAGTAATGAAAAACAACCTCTCTCAGTGGCTACTGTGGAGCTGTTATACACTTTTAATAGAGCAATCCTGAGATCATGATGTGCACAGAATTCTACTTTCAGTGGCTAGAGTGAGTTCACTCATCTCAGGCAAGGCTGTAATTGAATTATGAGGTTATCTATAAATGTTAAATGTGGGGTTTCAGGTGTCTGCAAATGTTTCTTTATCAAATTTATTCTGTTTTTTTCCTAAACTCTTATCCAAAAAAATGATCTATAAAAAATAACATTTATTAAGAAAACATTTGTATATAAATTTGTCACTTTACTAATTACATTTTAAATCTCATCTCATTTTTGTATGCCTGCTACAAATACACACATGCATGCACACACAACATACACACATGCACAAACATACACACACTGAGTGAGAGAGAGAGAGAGAGAGAGAGAGAGAGAGAGAGATATGAAGAGAGAGAGAGAAAGACTAGCAAACATGCCAACATATACACATCAACACATCAACTTACAAGGTGTGTGCATCATCTTATGTTAACATATTGAGGCCAGGTAAAAGCCTTGCATGTCTATTCATAGGGTTCAGTGCACAAGCCTTATAGAGTTTACTGAATTGAAGTCTGTAAGTAGACAAAGCTAATCAGACATTGAACTTCAATGATCCTTTTCATTTAACAGGTGATTACAAGCACACACAAGTATTGCCATTTTCTTCTTTTTAGTGAGATTCAATTCTCCGTTTATTAATCTAAAGCTTAGTACCCAAACACATTACGAAATGTGCTATTTTCTCACCCCTGTATTTTTATATAATATGTTAATTGTCTAGGCTATGGTTGACATGTTTAAGTAAATTTTTCTTTTCTATGAGTAGCTAATAATGAGAACAGAAATATTCCTTATATTTTTTGAAACATTCTTGGTATTCTAAAAGTGACACAGAATATAAAATTTCACTGATTTTAACATATAAAGTATTACTTTATATTTTAAAAATTCTTTAGTTAATAATATCAAAATTTATATGATACATAGAATAAAATTAAGTGTATGGAGATTATTATAAATATCATTAAAATCTATAGTGTATAAGTTTATAAAATCTAAGACATTAGAATATAAACAATTAGAGCTTATTATCCGAAAATACCAGCCATTAAACTTTTTTGTTTCCTGAAATTGTTTTAGCTACAAAATTTAATAAGCAAGCATAAAACAAGTAAGTTAGATCAAAATGTGGGTCACCAAAAGTTATTTTGTTTAGGGGTAGAATGTGGGAATGTTGTCTTTTGAAGGACTGTGGTAAATATTAGGACTCTAGATGGCAAAAGCCATAGAAAGCTGCAAACAAAGTTTAATCGGTTATTTTTGTATGGCTAGAAACATGGGAGTGTTGACAATAAAATTGACAGAGAAGTTTGAGGTCATAGGATTTCAGTGAAAAATGGACCCTATAAAAATTTAGGTAGAGATTATTTGTATAATATTTTGCTCTTGAATCATTCCTAGGGTTTTTTTTATTCCCTTAGAAATTGAGTGTGACAGAAATTAAAAGTAACTGGATGATTTCTTAGGCAAAGTGTTTTTCTGTTGGGTATCCATTAGAAACAATTCTTTCAGGTCTATAGTGGAAAAGAAATACATAGTATATAAAAAATAAAAAAATAAGTTTCATAGAGAAAAACAGCACTACATTATTTCAAATGAGAGTCCTATTGTGAAGCAGAGGCAGATAATTTTAAAAAACATTTACCACCATTAAAGAAAGGGCCCTTTTGGCATTTGAAGCCTACGAATGTACCCTAAGGGTAGATCTCTATCCTTCTTAGCCTTTAATTTAAAAAAATAAAAGGAAACTTGGTTTCTAATCTAAAGAAGCAATTTTATAGAAACGCTAAAGCAAAAACTGTATGCAAACCAATATTATAAAAACATTATTTTTATTAAGACTCACTCTTTTTAGATGACTATTGCTTTTGTAAAATTGATAAAAGTAGTCACCACAACCACAGAAGGCATATCTTACAGCAAGTTTTGTGAAATTTTTTATTTTTCACAATGCATATACAACTGTGTTTATAGTTTTACTAAGTATAATATAATAGAATTATACACTTAAAATTTATGTAAATATAGAAAATTATAAATGTTATATCAATTTTATTATTTATCTCTTTATTCTATTCCATCCAAAATACAAATATCAACTTCCACCATGTTAAATATGAGTGAATATATACATATACATATACATATATATATATCTGATGTATGTAAATACAATCTCATGTGTCCATTTCTGATGATGTACATATATGGATAATTAACTGAACACATTATAATGACTAATCAAGTAGAGAGCTCAATCCTTCCTGAGGCTATTCTTTCAAATAAAAGATAATTTCACTTTTGAATCATTATCACATGTCTTGTACTGACAAGGTTGTCTTGAAGAGAAAACATAAGCAAGTACAGAAAACTTACAATGGAAAATATGTTACCAGGTAAGAGCAAAGAATATTCTTTCAGAGCATCCAACTTCCATTTCGAGTACATATAGAAGCTCACTACTAAATTTAATCCTAGCATTAGTAGGATTAACAGTTCAGACCCCATCTCCTGGTTTCCTGGTCACCATAAGGAGACTTGGACCATCAACATATTTCCAGAGGCAGGAAGATCACATTCAGGTTTAAAGCCTGTGTTATATAATCTACATATACTACACCACACAAAACACACACACACACACACACACACACACACACACACACACACACACACACACGAGAAAATAAAACAAAACTGAATAATATATTATTATTGTAGAGAATTGGGACAGTGCAATACCTTTTGATGTTATTTCAATAGTCTGCCCATAGAACTGTGTTCACACGTAAGTGTGGCTAAGTATAGGAGCATATGCCATTAATTCCTATCACTAAACTGAACATTTGATAGAGAGCCAACAACTTGTCCAGTAACCTGAAGTCTTGTTCAAGAGCTGGTTGTTATCAGACACAATAAGTATTAAAAAAAACAAAAAAAAAACCCAAAAAAACAAAAACAAACAAACAAACAGAAAAACAGGAACAACATCAGTCTCTTGTCAAATTGACAGGATACACAAGAGATCAGGCCCCAACAGGGCCTGAAGGCACAATGAAATGACATGAAAATGTTACCCAAATGCCTATTGATTCTAATCCTGTTAAAATGCCTTCTGCTGCCAAAACCTCATGTGGGATTTACTATTATTGGTTAACTGAGGAAAAAAGTACTAGGTAAAGGTATTGTAGTGAATAGTAGGTACTATGACTTTGACATACAAGCCTAGACTCTTGGACAGCAAAGATCTGAGAATCACCTATGGCCTAGGGGAAAAGTGTCTGGGGCACGACAGAAGATCTATTTTAAGATATAGGTACACATACACAAATGCACTTGGATGGTGTACCTGACCTGAATAGCTCCTAAGGGAACCAATCAAGCCTTTCCAGAAACTGTATTACTGCTTAATCCCAATTGTATCAATTATTGTTCTCTTTGAATTTCTTAATAAATGTCCTTTCTTTATCAAAAAAAGAATATAAACAGAAAAAAGTAAATCTCGGATTCCTTTTATAATGTGTTAATTTGGAACTGTAGTCATGTTAGTAGATAATGGAGAAATCGCTCTGAATATATTTTATACATTCAGTACACATTTCATAAATTTAAGCAGTATAAAATGTAGTTTTTATTTTAATAATAAAGACTCAAATATCTTATGTGGATAGATTTTGTTAGTAAATTCATTTTATTATATTATAATATATGTATTTAACACATAAGATACGATTTATGAATAGTATAGTGTTATATGTAACATATAAAATGTTATATATGTGCAGAAGAGATACAATAGAAAACCATAAATTCATTTAATAATAAATATTTTAAAATTTAGAAAATATAGTAAAATTTGTATTAGAAATTAATAAGAGAAAAGAGAGAAATGTTAAATATAACTTTTGGTAACAAGAATTGAAAAAATGTTAAAGGTAATATTTTTTAATATTTAAATGACCCAAAATGTCTATGTGTTTTGTCTAAGATGTATTTCCTGTAAATACTCAATGCCATACAGACATAGAACCTCCATCCATAGTTCACATTAACTTTTCAGAGAAAGCTAAAAGAATTTCAAATTATTTATTTCTGTGTGTTTCCAAGTGTAAAGACTGAAAATGTGCTTATTAAGGTGCGAATGGTAACCAATATCAACGTTTCACAATTAATACAGTGGATGTCAGAGCAGATGTATTTTTTCCCAGATGATGTAGAATTTTTGCTTTAATCAGTTTTGAATATGCTTCTCCAGACTATAGTAAAAAAAATAACATTTTATTGAACATTAAGTAAGTGAATATATTGCTTAAGGTTAGAAAGATCTAATGTAGTTTTTGATTTATAAATTAGACTTTTCAAATAAAATGAGTTACTTTCTTCTTTTGTTTTTAAAATATGAAAATCTGTTGTAGTAATTTTTTTGAGTCAATGAATATTTTAGTCTGCATATGTTTCAACACTAACCTCTACCCTGTCAACTCTTGCATGTAAATATAGTTATAAGTAATGTACTAATAATATATAATATGGCAAAAAGTTTATATATATATGTATATATGCACTATTTTCATACTCAAACATTTCCAAGTCTGCTTGTTAATTATTAGAATCCTAACATGGGAATAGTTTGGCTTATTATCAATACATTCTTTTCAAGCATTGTGGTTTGTTTGTTACTTAAAATTATGTTTCTCTTAGCTTAATACTATCAGAAATACTTATATTTTATAGTAAGAAATCACTGGCAAAGCACATCTTGGTAAATGTTCTCAGAGCCGTACTTTTCAATTTGCATAGCATTGCTGAAATTTTTAAGAAAGAATGATTGAATGACAAAAGAAATGCCTTTTCTGACAATGGAAAGTATTAGTCATCATTTTCCACATAGAAAATGTTTGAGAACTCCTAGTAAATTGCCTGGCATGTATTAATTGCCCAACAGTGGCTAGAAAAATCTACATTTGAATAAGCCTATTCACAGAAAATATTCACCTGGCTGTTTCAATAAACATTTAAAATAGAATAAAGCTCCAAACTTTTTGTAATAAATGCTGAGCAGCACCAGACAATGTGATTATTTCTCAAACATTGAAAAGGGCTGCTGGAGGATTTATTTGCTATCATACATTTGCAAATACTTTATTAAAGACCTTCAGAATGGAGAATGATGACATGAGCAGGGGAAACCTGGAAGAGTAAGTATTATGCAATATAAGGGAAAAATAATATTGGAATAATTTTTAGACATCTTTTACATTAACAAGCATATTTCTTTTTAGTATAATATATCTGAGAATGAGATCAGAAATAAATATTTTCTTCAATTACTTTGCTATATCTATGACACTATATTCCCTGCTTTTGATATTTTTTGCATAATGAAAAATTACTTATTTATACAATAAATTAAGTATTTTATTTTCTGGAAAATGTCTTTTACAGTTGTACTAACACTGATAATGTGATACTAAGAATATGAGCTGATAGCATTATATTAATGTTACATCTGAATTTACTATAAAAGTTAGTAATATTGCTGTTTCATAATGTTTCTGTCACCAAATGCTGGTTTATGTGATGACTAGGAAAATACTCATTTCCCTTTCATGTTAATAAACATACATACAATTTGTGTATTGTTTAAAAATGTATCATGAAATTTAGGAAAAGTCAGAAGAGACTGGCATACAAGCATTATCATAATGGAGAATTTCAGCCAGTGTTGTAGAAAGTATTCCGGCACCCGTTTGGGCCTAGAGGTTTGGAACCTGGTCCGCAGGACGGTTTTTGTCCCCCAAAGAAATGAATCACACGCTTATATACTTTATACTGTTTGGCCCATGTCTCATGTACATTACTAGCTAGCTCTTTCATCTAATTCAACCCATTTCCATTAATCTATCCACCATGTGGCTAGGCCCGTGGCTCACCTGTGTTCCTTACATGCTTCTTCTTTGGGGGAAAGATGGAGACTGACTAACTCCACCCTTCTCCTATCTGCTTGTGCTCTGAACCTCCACCCACTTCTACTGTGCTCTACATAGGCCAAACCAGTCCTTTATTTACAGCATACAGAGAGCATTTCTACCACAAACTAGTGAAGTGTTTATTCAAATGTTAATATTGACAGATGGATTTTCATCCAATTTTGTTTAAGATGCTTTTTAATTAGAATTTTCTACTATTCAATTTTGAGAGCTTTTTTTATGAATAAGTCAGGTTACTTATTACAGTATAGTATTCAACATTCAAAATTAATATACTTTTTTGCATGTAGAAATAATAGCTCTGCTTACTCTTTGTTTGTATGGATGAGGTGTTCAACAGATGAATTGTAATATTCATTTACTAGAAATATCTTCCCTTTATGTTCTGTAGTTCAACTTTTTAAATTTCATTTCATATGGTCATTATTTATTTATCATTTTTTTTTTTAGAAATGAGATTGAACCTAAAATACCAAGCATGGCAAGATATATTTACCATGTGTTACTAAATCTTTAGTTCAGCATACAAACAGTGTTTAAGTTTATTGGGTTTATTGGGTACATTTTATTAATAAATAATATAAAAATGCCTGTGTTTTGTCTTAGTTTTTACTAACACCATTCCTAGCTTAATCTGCCTGCTCTTAGTTCCTCCTAGCTAACAAAATTAGCCTGCACAGTACATTTTCATTCATGATAACTACAGTTTCTAGAAGTCCATTGTTTCAAGATCTAGAATAAATTGTTTAAATCAGAGGAAGTTATTGCAACCTCTATTAACATAAACCTTTGAAACTTATACCCCTTAGGACATTGTAATTGTTTTTATTTATTTATTTTTTTTGGCTTTATGCCATCATCACTACACCCAGATTCTTTTTGGCCTATGGTTTGTTCTCCATTGAATAAAGGACTCTTAATCTTTCTTTCATTGAGTAACATTATCTTTTTAGGTATTTTCCATCTTATCACAGAGATGGTGGGAGCAAATAATGGGTATGTGAGAAAAAGATTAACTTATACACTGCTATTTGAAATGTAATTTTTTCTTGTCACTATGGAAATCAGAATGGAGATTCCTCAGAGAAGTAAAAATAGAGATACCATATGTCCCAACTATGCCAATGCTGGGCATGTACTTTGAAAACTCATCACATACTCTAGTGATACCTACATATTTATTTGTATTTCATAATTATTCACAACAGTCGTAATAGCATCAGATATGATATATATTATCACATGGGGGATGAATTACAATGTATGGCATTGCTTGGTGATATATCACACAAAGTGTAACTATGCTGAAAGCTTCAATATCACTGGCTACCATTCATAATGGCAGAATGTTTTATGTACCCTGCCAGGTAAAGCAAAGTCTTCAGAAATTAGTGTCTCACTTGGCTTTTATGAGCAAAGTTCCATTTCGTGGTAAATAGAAACAGAGACCCATAGATGGACAATGTGCAGTGGGTGAGAGACTGTGGAATACTCAGTTCATAATGGGATATGTTCAACAAATTCAATTCCTCAGGGCTCAGTCAGTGCTGTGAAAGAGGATTAGGAAAGATTATAAGACCAGAGAAAATGGATGACACCAAGGAAATGTGTCTTCTAGACACAGTAGGATTGATGCATATATGAACTCACAAAAACTGCAGAAACCATTTGGCTTAAACAGCATCAAGCTAGATGTACTGAAAAGAGGAGGGGAATACAAGCTCACTTGTGTAACCAGGAAACTGTCTTCAATTCATGTCTTCTTGAAAAGAAAAAGTTATTACCTTAAATGAAGTCTCACTGAGCATAGCAAGTACACTAAAATGTATGTCTCATGCTCATTAGTACCACCACAAAATAAATCTAATAGTGTTTTTGTTTATATTTTTTTCTTTGAGCATTTTCTTTTTGCTCTTGTTTTGTTTATTTGGAGTTTTTCACAAGATCTTAAAGATCTCACAACACAGATTCATTCATGGACCATATTTCAGCCACACAAGGGCCAAAATGGCATGATAACCCCAAAAGTAAAAAGGGCATACACATATTAGTTATCTTTTATTAATGAGAAAGACATAGTCATGAACAAGGACACTTTAAAAAAAAGTATTTGTTTTAGATTTACAGTTAGCAGAAGGCTAGAATTCATAACAGTGATGCTATTCTTGGTTGCTACAACTGGAATTAATTAAATGTAAAAATATGGGGATATAACTTTAAGAAAATTTTGATTAATCTGAAGTAGGAAAATAATTTTTTTACTTGTTTTTTTTCTCTTTTTATCTTACCATTCTTTTGCTTGCATATTATTATTTACAATATTTTTTATGGGTTTTGTTTATGTGTGTGTAGGACTGTATGTATCTTTCATGTACATTTGGGTGGAAAATTGGGGAGGATCTTGGAAAAGTTGGGATGAGGAAACCAAGATCAAATATATTTTATTTATTTATTGTTGCATTGTTTTCGTCCTTGTTTTGTTTTATTTTGAGACAAGATTTTGAACAAGTTTGCCTGCTTGTATTGAAACAGGATTTTTACATCAGGCTAACCTTGAACTCAGAGCGAGCTGGCAGCCTCTGTTTCTCCAGTGCTGAGATTAAAAGTATGTACCAACCCAGCATGCAGAATTTATTTTATTTAAAAGGTTTCCATTAAAAAAAAAAAAAAAACAGAAAGAAGGAAAAGGCAATGAAATTCTTACCTATTTGTGTATTCTATGAAATAGAATTAGCTACAAGATAAGATATTTTCATTTTCCATTGGTTAATATTGCCACATTTGTTTGGAAGTCACCAATCACTTTCTGACTATATCTCAAACATGAGTTGTAGACAATAACTATATACCTAGTATTATAATTCTGGGCAAAAATTTCAATGATTGATGATTTTACTAGTTCTATATATGAACTCATAACTGATATGACAAATGCATGTAAAGTCAAACAGTCACCTAGAAATTTATTTTAATATAGTGATATTTTTAGTTTTTTAGATTAGCTTAACTTTTCATTTTTTGCTTGGACAATAGTTAATGCACATATTCATCAATGATCAAAATTCCAAAAATAAATGATATGTGACCATTTGAGTAACAATACATAAATAATGTTCCCCATAAGGACAAGAAGTACAAAAAAAAAGCCATGAATAAATGTAGGAAAAACAAATACAGTGTAAGTGAATGTGTATTGTTGACACAAACTTGGTCATGCTAAAAAAAATCTGAAACATACAGAAATTCAGATCACTACAATGATGGCCCTTATTTCACTGAATATATAAGCTAAAATAAGATAATTCTGCCCTATTTTTAGGATATTTTATCACAGCAATACAGAAGTAATTGATAAAGTAATAGGCATGAAAAAATTAGAGTTTAAAGTTTTTGCTGTAAAAAATCTGAACATGTACTTTTTGAAGAAATGAAGAAGACTTTAAAAACTTGCACTTGAAAACTCGTTAGTGCCTTAAGCAGAGCTCAGTCGCTATTGTAAAAGAAATATAAACAATTATAGTGCTGAAATTTATGTAGACATAGTGTTCCAGTTCCTAAAATTTAAGATTGGAATGAGCACTCTTTTAGCCCTGGGAATTAGACAATTGATGTGATAGTTTAGGAAAAATTTAGCTATGTTCTGAACCTTTATTATAGTTTTTTTAAAGATAATTATAAATAATTTTCAAGAAAGCATAACAGTGACTTTGTGATGAATATATACAAGTATATAACTAAAAAAGAAAACAAGTTTGAGAACTATAAATAAAAAACAGACAAGTTGATAGAAGAATGAAGATTACCCTAAAGACATTTGCTGAAAACAATGAATTAAAAAGTTATGTATATTTTTCCAGTTTCACAATTACAACACCAGAGATACTTTAAAAGCTTTCAATAATGGAAAGAAATTATTTTTTATCCACCTGTGCCAACTATGAATCACAACAACATCCAGAAAGTCAATATAGCTCTAAAGTTGCAATAATGCTTATATGTTAGTGATATATAACTAGTTTTCTATGAAACTCCCTCTCACACTCATGGACACAAATGAGGTCAAATATCTTGAAGGATAGTCTATTACCAACACTTTACCAAGCTAGCAAAATTACAAGCAATCTTCTAAAACCTATTCTTACATTCAGTGATAAGTGCAGCTTTTATCTCTCATTAAATAAAGATATTTTTAAAGCAAAACTGGGTACAAAGAAGAGATTAAATGAATCTTGATTAGCCTAGTCCCAATGGATTTATACGCATCAAAAATTCAGCAACACAATGAGCATAGGTGACAGAAATGTTTTAAGAGCATAATAATATGAGTTCTTCTGTGAGGACTTACCTTTTAGAAATCGATCCCTTATCAAGATTGAACAATTATAATACCAATAGATATGCTAATGTGAAAGGCAAAAATTCCCATGTTATGCTATGCTTAGGTAAAGAATTACAGAGATAGTGAGTACTCAGAGAGGGAAAATTAAGCTGCTATCAAGACTGAATCCTCTGATTGGTTTTCCCTATGTTGTCAGTGATAAAATTATATACATGAAAACAACCAAAGTGGAATTAGGTTGTATTTAAATATTTGGCCAAAATATTTACATATTGTACACACATAGATAAAGAGGCTATCAATTGTTTGAGAAGGAATGAGAGGTTATGGAACAGATTAAAGGAGGAATCTAGAAAGGGTCAGAGGAAGAAATAATGAGGTCAGTGATGTAATTATATTTTAATTAAAAAGTATTAAAGGTGTAGTAATTTGTTGCTGGATCTAAAAACAGTTCTTTCAGGAGAAGTTAGGTGAAAAGCAAATGATTATCTCATTTGTAAAGTAGTGGGGAGAACCTTATATACCCTCTTCCCAGCACCTACAGTGTGTGATGATCTGATGATATTGCATGACTGTCCTCACTCACTAGGCACCATCAGGAGATTTGATAGTGTCTCTTGCTAAGGACGTGTCACATAATTAGAAACTCCTGGCAGCACCTGTTGCTAGGCCCTCAGGCTGACTCCAGATTGGCTCATAAATACATATTTTATGTGAATGCCTTGGCAACTTTTTTGAGCCAACTTTCTTGACACCATGAGCCTGTCTTACTATAGTAATTGTTAAGGTGATTTTCACAATTAAAACAAACCTTCCTGCTTTGTATTTTGTATTGAAAAGGTAGAAAAGATATTATCAAGACAAAATTCTATTTCTATGAAGAGACACCATGAGCAAAACAACTGTTATAAACAAAAATATTTAATTTAGACTGGCTTAGAGATTTTTTTCAAGAAATATATTTTATTTAAAAAAAACAATAAAATTAACCTGAATACAATGTCATTTAAAAAATGACTTTATTATAATATTTAATATCATGAAGTTTAAATAAACGTTCTTATGTAAGAATGTAGGCAACTGTTAGTTTTTGTTTCAATGTGCCAATTTTAAAAATAAGATGAATTATTGCATGAGTAATGGGAAATAAATACTTATTTCTTATATTCTCTCTTTCTGTCTCTCCAGAATCACAAATTAAGACATTTTTTTAAGCCTATAACAAAGAGCAAATGATTTTAAATTATTTCTCATCTGACATCTAATCAAGTTTTAGATTGTTATTTTCAATATCTATAAAATTTATACTTTTTTGGATTGGAGTTATTATTTCTTGGTTTACATCCTCTTGGAAATTGTTCTACTTCATGTCAGGGACAATTCTGATTTTTAGTAGTTTTCTTTCAGTCTCTGCCTTGTTGAAATGAGGCCCATCAGTACAAAATATGAATAAAAAGTGTAGGCCTGATAGTGAAGGTCCTTAATTGCAGCAGTTCTTTTGGATAAAATAATCTAGGGGGTATATCTTGGCTTGTCTTGAAGTTCACGAATTGAAAGCATTAGCATTTTTTTTTTACTTTGAGTCACCAATAATGTGTTAGTGTTCTATTACAGAAAACACAATCACTTTCAGTTTTGACTTTTAACCAAGACTGAACACAGTTCAAAATTCCCAACTTTATATACTCAATTTCTTCTGTCCTCTGTCTCTTGAATAAGTTTGAGTCTGTGATGACTTGGATGATGTTATGTGAATCTGTCATTGTGTCTGTGTCTGACTGTTTTGAGACAGTGGGTGTTCCTAAAAAAGTCTCTTTCCTGCATTTATTGAACAACATAGATATCATCACTTGAAGAAGAAAGAAGGAATAATTTACAGATTCCTTAAAAGAATTCTAAAATAATTAAGTCACTAACTCCAACTGACAGGGAGAACAAACATTACTATATACATCATTGTTTATCAAACAATATGCATTTATTGTATTCAAATTTTATGGTATATATTAATTTTATATGCTTATTTTTAGACTCTATTTTTACTTTTTTTAGTGGATGATACACTTGCATTACTCTGGCTCAGGAGTGTAAAAGAGTATATAACTTAAGACTGTACATTAACTTGGGTTGAAAAAGTTGATTATGTGGGAAATTCAAGGATAAAAAGGTTGGCTATTTCATTCTTCTCTCAAATAATATTAAACAAACAGGCTGAAAATACTGTAGGATACTTGTCTGAAGTTCAAAGTGACCTCTTGATAAATTATTAACTCAAGTTGAGAGGTACAGCTAAAGTTATCGTCACTTTAAATTTAAATATATATATATATATATATATATATATATATATATATATATATACACATTATATGCATCCCTGTCAAGTAAGACACTACAAGGTTGGGTATGAGAGTCTTTTGACACCTGTGGTGGGTGCTGAAATAAAACATAGCATGCTTCACTTGAAAGTACATTAAGGTTTTGTACAGAACTTTTATTTCACAAAACACATGCAGCAGGTTTAGTGTACACTGTTAAAATTCTATTCTAACAACAAAAAGGAACATTTTGATGTCCATTTTATTTATAAACACTGTACTATTTTTATTTATTCTTATATATATACATATATATATATATATATATATACTGTTAAGGCAGTGCTTTACAAATTTCTTTGTTAGCTAAACAATACTTTGCAACTGTTGTTTCAGGCCATTTGTGTTTTCCTAATTCTGAGAATATTTGGCTAAGAAAATATGAACAAATGATGGTGTTCAGATGGTAAGGGAGTTCCTTCTTTGAAGGTCATACAATAATAGAACTTTGAGATAACCTGTATGCTTAATGAGAACAATTAACCAGTCAATTTGCTGTTCTGACCTTGTGTGGATGAAGTTATCACCCAAGTAATACGTTTATTAGCTTCTGATTTTTTTTATAATACTCACTTTAGAGTGACACTAAGTCACACACCATAGCCTAATGATGCTATTAAAATTCAAGCACTGTTCATAAAACATTTCAAGTTGCTTTGCCCTTTTAAGACACATTTGTGAAACTGTATCCTTTGTAGGTATAGAACTGTAAAGGTGTCTTCAGGCTCTTCTCATTAGACAAACATAATTCTAGAAAACTCTCTTGCACCAATTTGTCCATGCCAATTAGTCATTTGAATCCACAAAGATAAGACAGCTCTGTCTTCAATGACTAACTGGTTAGATATATCACTTTTTTTAAGATCTAATAGTTGCTTTAGGGTTCCAAATACCATAGGTTATCAGGAAGCATATAACAATCAAGGGGTTAAAATAAAAATAATTTCAAGTTGCAAACCACAAACACTGAACAGCTTTGGATCTGAAACACCTAGGACCAGCAACATGAGCCCACTCCCTCCAGAGGAACATCTGACCCAGTCTTGATGTTGGGGTGAGGAAAGTTGATCTGCCAGGAGTGGATGCTGAACTAAGCCACAGTGGGACCTTGGCACCTCCTGCCTTGCTGGGGAGGAGATAAAGTGATGTGGAGAAGAGAGAGTGATGGAAGGGAAAAGATGGGGAAGGGAGTTTGAACAAGGGTATAAATGGAAAAATATGACTTTATTCGTAATAAAAAATAAATAAAATACTTATCAAATAATCAAAAAATAAAATACTTATCAAATAATCAAAAAAATAAAAATTCTCATATATAGGTCCTCAAAAATACTTTAAATACTTCTTAGAGAGTTAACAATGCCAGTTTATTTGTTAAAGAGGTTAAAGGTTTTTTAAATAAAATTACTGTTGCATTTCTACTCTTTAATACATATATCACTGAAAATTTCTGAAGCTTCAAAACACAGTATACATAAAAACTCACACTTTATTTCATACTTGAAAAACTTTAGATTGGTTTTCAGTTTTTATTGGGAGTGTAAAGTGTCACAAACATAGAAGAGGATGTCTTTATTTTAGAGTTTTCTGGAAAAAATCACACATCATAAAAAAGTATTCTTGTTCAAATATTTCACATAGTCATAAAGAAGATTAAACTCAAAATCTTTGTTTAAACCTGTATAGTGTGAAGGTCATTTTCTCTTTTTAAAATGTAATTTAGTCAACTATGATGACATATAGCCATAATCTCAGTATCAGAAAAAGTAGAAGAATAGAAATCATGAATTCTGGACGAACTTGACTTGCATAAAAAGATTCTGTCTCAAAACAAAACAAACTTGCTTATTATTATTGTTATATCTCACAGAGTTAGCATCAGGGCTACACTCATTTTTTTTTCTCTTTTAGACTATAAAGTACCTTTCCAGTACTGTTAATGCTAGCCAGTCATGGTAAATACTAGAAGATATACTACTAGAGAAATAGTGTAGGAGTGTCGTGAGAGTAACCAATATTATATATATATATATATAAGGTGCTTCCTGTAATGTGTAACTCACTCCTGTAACTGTTAGTGAAACAAAGAAGTTGAGATGGGTTGTAGAGAGCTGCTGCAGGCACGCCTTAAAGATGGCATTGGATTCTGCCCTCCACCCTCCACATGGTGAGTGTTCTCAGTGACAAACATTCGCATATATGGCTGGGCTAAGGATCTGGCTTGCTTCCCCATACATAGACCTATAGGTAGTGCCCGCATGGTGTACTGAGGTTGGCTGCCCAGAGGCTATTTAGGCTGAGGGCGGTTTTCCCAGGGGAGAGGAGAGAGAGAAGATGTAGGAAGTCAGTCAGAATTCAAGGTTCCTGAATAAAACTGCTGAAAGAAGAGCCAGGTGTAGAGTCTTCCTTGCAGGACGAGGTTGTGCACGACAATGGGTTCTGGATACAAATCTGAAAAGTCTTCTGCTAGAAGAACAAAATTACTCCTAATAACGTATCACACCTCTATATAAGGCGTCTTCACTAAAAGCTCATTAGAGAAAGTTCTCATGAGATACGATATTTAACAGAGAGACCCAAACAGAGACAATGAGAGACTTGCATGCTCAGCTCTAAATGGAATGTTTTAGCAAACCACTTATGTCAAGGCTCTGGGGTCCATACAAAAAAAAAGCATGTAAAGATTATAGGAGTCAAGATGCTGGAAAACACAAGAAAACTTCAAAACACATGCACAAAACTACTTGTCACAAACTGATACCCATGGCCAGACAGATTATTAATTTCTGGGAGAAGTACCAGTTTTTATTAATAAAATGTTATTGGATATCAGCTGTACACCAGTCAGGCCCTATGTTCATTAGTAATTGGGCAACACAGTCTAAAATTCTCTCTCTCTCTCTCTCTCTCTCTCTCTCTCTCTCTCTCTCTCTCTCTTTTTCTGTCTCTCTCTCTCTCAGAGGAATACAACCCACAAGCCTGATGGAATTACTTTGTCCTTCTCGGGGTACTGTACTAAGTTCTTACCAAAAATGACATCAGGAAATCTGAAGACAAATGGTTGGAGTTAGAAAAAAAAATCATTCTAAAGAAGGTAAACCCAGGTCAGAAAGACAAATGTCTGTTCACATTCATAAATAGATATTAGCTGTAAAAGATAACTATGTTATAACAGACACACAGAGGTTGAGGTAGTAAGCATTTCCCAAGGGGGATCTGTGGATCTCCCTGAGAAAAGGAAATAGAGAAAATCTCTGGGGTGAAATAAGAAAGGCATGAAAAATTGAAAGATGCAGTTGAGAAGCAGTCACAGGTGCAAGCAAATACTGAGAAAAATGACTGTAAAGGGGGCCTTTACTGAGTAGAATAGAAGCCTGGTGGAGAGAAACTTCCAAGAGTCCACAAAGATGGCCCCACCTAAGATTCCTGGCAGAAGTGGGTACATAAACCGAACTGCCCATCTACTGTGTTCAGATTATCAACTATTCCTGTTATCATCTAAATCCTTTAACCAGTGACTGATGAAACACATGCAGAGATCCACAGTCAAACTTTAGGCAAAGTTTAATCCCACTGATGAGAATAAACAAGGATTGTGGGAGCCTAGAGGTCAAAACTATCACACACACACACACACACACACACACACACACACACACACACAAATCCACAGAAACAACTTATCTAATTCATATATATGTGTGTGACAATTGTGTAGATTCTTCTACTTCTGAGACTCTTAACAATAAGGGGAGGGTCTTTTCCTAAAGATTTGACTAGCTCTGGGGAACCTCTTTCTCACACCAGATTGTCTTTTTTAACCATAATACAAAGAGGGATGCTACTAAAACTTGATATGCCATGCTTTGTTGATACCATTGAGAGGCATGCAATTTTGGAAACAGAAACAGCAGTAGAGTAAAAGAAATGGGAGGGCAAACATAGAGAATACGTGGAGAAGAGGGAAGAAAAATGTGGTCAGAATGTAAAACAAATAAAATAATAAGTAAGTAAATAAATAAATAAATAAATAAATAAAAATTTAAAAAAATATATGATTTACATTTTAGATTTTTGTCTGCTTATACTGCTCTGATAAATAAATTTTTGCTGATCTAAAAAATTCTCAATTAATAAATCAGAACATAAAACAAAACCAAATAAATATTAATGAATAAATCAAAACTAAAATGCAGCTACAATGAAATGAGAAATGTATTCATATGTTATATTTTGCATATGTGAATCTTCTCCATGACTAAATATGCATCATTTATCTTCTATAATTCTTATGTTATACTATTTAGTGTAAAAGGTTATAAAAACCTTAATACTGAAACCAAAAGTATCTGGAAAAATGAATATCAATTAGCAAAAAAACAGACTAATTTTGAAATATTTGATACTAAAGTATAAAAACCAAGGATTGTCTTTTGTTATAAAAGTAATCAGGATGTGTGTGTTTCTGCTACTTCTCTGTTCTATCACTGGCTATAATCTCACCTTCTCTACTTGAACATGCATATACATATTGCACACAAACATGTGTAATCTCATTTTACATTGTTCAGCTATATCACACTTTTCATCATTCAGCTTTATTCAGCTTGATAAGTGTGGTTGTTTTATATAATATTTTTGTATTTCTTCTTTTACTATCTGCATTATACCGTATGCTAAATCAAGTACATCATCACTGCTTGTTAGTTAGTATTATGTTGAAATATACCTATTGGAGAAAGGACGCCAAACTTGCTTATCATTTTTATCAGGCCATAGGGATTAGAGACCACATGATAGAACATAGAGCAAGGGGAACACTCCTTCATTGTTGGTGAGAGTGTAAGCTTGTTCAGCCACTCTCGAATGCAGTATGGTGGTTTCTCAGAAAACTGGGAATCAATCTCCCCAAGGATGGAGCAATACCATTTCTGGGTGTATAACCAAAAATGCACATTCGCACTCCAAACACATTAGCTCAACTATGTTCATAGCAGCAATATTTGTAATAGCAAGAACCTGGAAACAACCTGGTTGCCCCTCAACTGAGGAATAGATTAACAAGCTGTGGTACATCTACACAATGGAATACTACTCAGCAGTAAGAAACAATGATATTCTATAATTTGCAGGCTAATGGATGGATATGGAGAATATCCTCATGATCGAGATTTCACAATGCCAGAAAGATAAGCAGGGGATGTATTCACTCATTAGTGTACTTTAAACAAAAAGCAAAGCATGTCCAAGATGCAAACCACAAACACTTGGGATCTGAAACATCTCGAACTATCACTTTGGATCCCATTCCCTCCAGAGGAACACTTGAGCCAGTCTTGATGTGGGAATAGGGAAAGTGAATTTGCCTGGAGTGGATGCCAAACTAAGCCACCTTGGGATCTTGGGACCTACTGTCCTTGCCAGGGAGGAGATAAGGAGATGGGGAGAAGAGTGACTTGTAGGGGCTGAAGGGGAAGGGCATTTGAACATAGGATACATGGATTAGAAAATGAGACATTATTAATAATAAAAAAAATTAAAAAATGAAAAATCCAGGGATACAGGATGTAGACCAATAGTAAAATGGAATCAGGTGCATTCAGCAAAGGGTAGTATAACTGATTTATCTGCATAAACTTACAGATTACAAAACTATATTTCTGATTATCAGGGATATGTGCACTGCTTATTTCTGGGAATTGATTAATCTGTGTACCTTAAATACCAAAATTCAATCTGTTTATACCTTTCTGATATTATTATTGTTAGACCATTTCCCAAAAGCCTACAATTTTTTCTGGCATTTTCAGTGCCTGCTCCATCTGCAATAAGTTAATAGCTTGTGTATTGAGCACTGCTGAAAGTTATTTTCCTTTTCATTGTTTTAGTTTGCACAAGAAAAATATATTAATTAATGTTATATTATTAGTGTCATATATCGAGATATCTTGACAAACTGAAGACAATTATTCCCGAAATTTTTATTTTTCTTCTTGTCAAGTCTTGTCTTTTGGTTTTTACCACATTTGTCTCAGCTTGTCAAGTTGCTAGAAGTCTCTATTGAGAATTTGATTGCATCCTTTGGAAATATGTACATTTATTTTCTTCAAAACACTTTCAGCTTTCTATTGACAATTATGATTTTTTAAATCCAAAAATACAAGCAAAAAGAATGAGATAAAATTTTTAAAAAATTCTTGACATTTTGCCAGCATCTTTTTTTTTTAGAATGTGTGCCTTTCACAGGTTCATTCAATTTATAAGTAAATTAGTTTCTTTCTTCGTACACATTTTTTAATTTTTGTATGATTCTTTTATCATGATTATTACCACACACACACACATACCAACATGCTTTTGTAAGTGTAAAAATTTATATGTGTATGTATACACAGACATACACACAAAAAAGTGCCTTTATTTGATTTTACCAAATATTTAACTATATTTTGTATCAATGATTTTAAGCATTAAGTAACAAAAGGAACAAAATGCTAGACAAATAGAAAGATGTTGTATGTTAGGAACCAAGAAAGTTTTAAATATGTCAGTTCTTTTCAAATTAGTGATAAGACTTAATGCAATTATAGTTAAAATGTTATAAATGTTTGTATATGAGTGTATAGTATACAATTCAATATCAAGTCCCCATTGTGTAGAAAACTATAAGTTTAAGAAAGCAAAAAAGTAAGGTTTAGTTTAAAGCTGTAGAAATTTAAGTTGTGTATTTAAGTATTAATTATAACCTATTTAAGTGGTTCTTTATATTGCAAGGATGTAATCACAAAAAAGAAATACACAATTTTGTCTCTGACCTATTCTTTTTAATGTTAAAAAATAAAAAAGAACATTTACTGAGAAAGGATCCCTACTCTGTATGTTGACCTTAGCCTAAGAAATGACTCTGTCATTAAATACATGTTGAACAAACAGGAATGGTGGAGTAATTTCCTTGGGGCATATACACGTCTGATTGACAAAACAACCTGACTGTAATGTCATACCTCAGAAAGTGAAGAGAAGGGTCTTTCAGAGCCAGCTGGCAAGCTGTCTAGCTTATGAGCTCTTAGTTCAAATATATTCCATATATTCAATATTTATAAAACATATTCTATATTTTTAATTTGGACTTTTTTCATTCCTCTTCCCTTATATCTTTACATTTAGAAACTTGGCAATAAATTACAATTTTAAAGAAGAGATAAAAACACGTTTTTCTAATATTGTTTATTAAAAATAATAATTTTTTCTTTTTCTCTTGGTTTTTCAAGACAATATTTCTGTCTGTATATCTGGTTACTATACAACTCACTTTGTAGACTACTTAGTGCTGAAGTTAACGTGCACACCATCACTACCTGCCTTATTTTTTTCTTAAAAAAATTTAATAGTTGAGCAATACATTAAGAAACAAAGTTTATTCATTTGAAATAAAGTATGACAATACAGGAAAATAATTTCAACAGAGAAAAAAAGGAGAGAAGATATAAATATGTTAAACATGCTTGATAACTTATAATATTGAATATGTATTAAAAATAAAAATTAAGCAATTTCAAAGAGACATATTTTCTACCTAATACATTATGACAATGAAATCAGTCTCACTGTCCCTGTATAAAAAAAGCATAAATTGAGATGATAGAATGTCATCTTTCTATTATAGGTCTTGGTAGACAAATTCAAGTTCTGTTCAATGGTTAGAGTGATGTTTTTACTAAAAAATTACAAATGACTAATTCGCATTTTCCAAAAATGCTGAGTTATTTATTATATTTTTAATAGTTACATCTATATTCTTATACATTCATTCATTTCTTATTCAGAGCAGCATAAAATTTCATATTTGCATGCATATTTAACAGTTATTAAGTTAAAAATCATACTTACACAAAATTTTAAAGAGGCCAATATAATTTTGAAAATCATTTATTTTTTATAAAATAAAGTTTCATTTTTTATCCATGTATCCCTTGTTTAAACTCTCTTCTCCCTCCTGACATCTTCTGGTTAGTCTTTCTTCTCCCCATCCCCCATCCCCTCTCTGTAAATGATACTAGGTCCCAAGGTAGATTAGGTCAGCATCCACTCCAGGCAAGTCTGATTTCCTCATCCTAGTCTCAAGACTGGGTCAGATGTCCCTCAGGAGGAAATGGGATCCAATGTTCTTCAGATCCCAAACTGTTCAGTGGTTGTGGTTTGTAGCTTGGGTGTGTTTTGCTTTTTATTTAAAGGTCTCTAATGAGTGACTGGGTTTGTGATACCTTGCTCAGGAGGATATTCTACAAATCTTCCACTTGCCTCTGAATTTTAGTGAAAATTGTTTAAATAGCAACAATATTTATTTTAAATTATAGAGTTACAATTAATGAAAAACAGAAATATTCTCCCTGCATGAATACTAGATTTCATGTTTAATGAAAGAAGAGGGCTTTGCAATACCTTTTTTTAAAGTAAGTAAGATTACTATATTTGTGAAAATTAGAATTATGGCTTAACAGTTTATTATACTTACTATTCTTCCAAGAGCCTATATTTGCTTCACAGTACTCTTCTGTGCTTTACAAACACTTGTACCTTCAGTTCCAGGAGAAAAATGCCAACTTCTGGTGCCCACATGTTCCTGTCTGTGTACTATGATGAGAAACTCATGTAGGCAAACATAAATACGCATACAGTTAAATAAATAAATCATTAAAAATCAATACTAAACTTATTTTCTAAGCATTTTTAACATTATATCCTAAATATGCTCATTTTATCTTTGTTCTTGAATATTTATAATTATGTACATATGTCAAGACATGTTTTTTACCATGACAAATGCTGCTTAATCAAGATAAAGTGAGCAACACACGTAAGTGCCAACATAACTTTTTATTAAACCATAGTTGGTAATTTTGTGCTTTATTTAAATCAGAGCTTAATAATATACATTATACATATTATTATATATAATATATAAAGACAATATATAAAAAGACAACAATATATAAAGACAATATTTCTTTACTATTTTGTAGGTATTTTAAAGTATAATAATGTTCTCTCAGAATAACAGTGCATTCAAGTGCCATAGAATGTTTTATTCAATGGGAAACTCCCAATAACAATGTGATCTCACTAGATTAGCATGGTTGGTGGCATCACAGTTATGTTACCCTTTGTGTATTTACTCCATGTTTGTGAAGTACACAAATTATTCCATTATACAATAGGGAGTGTCCTCTTAAAAAGTAAAATTCAATACTATCCTATTATTTCAATATGTAGATTATAACTTATTTGGACTTATGTATAAAATATGGATTTCTGCTTTAAGGTTCAGTATTCTTCTATTAGTGTGATTGTGTAGAACATATTTTTTAAATTAGCAGTTCTTATTAGCACTAATGGCAATTATATCTGAGAAATAAATGCATAGACACATGACATTGTTATTTTGTGAAATAAAACAGTACACATATTTACATCTATGATTATAATTTTCTAAAGCATTAAAAGTTAATGTGTTGAACTTCAGGCATCAAGAAATTTCTTCTTAATTATTACCTACCCTTTTACTTTTTTAATTTCTGAAGTTTTGACCATTTCCATGCAAATCATCTCTTCTGCCAGTAGTGGGAGATGTCAAGTCATTTCTGTTTGAAAGAGTGGTAATGTAAAAAGAATGACCTTATTTCCATTCAGTTTTCAAGTCTATTGACAATACTTTTGCTTTCCAGAAGATTTTTCACATGGTAACATTATTTAAAAAATGCATTCTTAATAAATCTTTATGTACTAGAAAAATGATGATATACACACTTCTAAATAACATAGCAGCATATATATATATATAAAGAAATTTAGATCTACTAGATACCCTTTTTTTTTCATTTAAAGATCTCTTTATTTATGCATTCAACCTGTGAAATGTTTATGTTTATTTAACTTTTTTGTATATAATAGTTTTGATTTCATGTAAAATAATGCACTACATGTATGCTTGCTGACCATAGAGGTCAGAAGTGGGTATTGTATCTCCTAGAATTTAAATTATGAATTGTGAATGATTATGAAGTTTGCATGCTTGAAGTGAATCTGGGTTCTTTACAAGATCAACAGGTGCTCTTAGTTGCTAAGTCATCTCCTAAGCCTCAAAGTAATATTTAATAGTAAAGGGGGACTGATACAATATCCTTCTTGTCAAAGGTTAATGTTTGGCATTGAAGTAGCTTAGTAAATTAGAAATTCAAAATAAGGAAACCTCTTGATTGGATGGTGGATAATGGTGTCAGAATTCCCAATGCCAATTTATCTGTTCATAATAAATATTAATGTTTTCTGACACACAGCCTGTGTGAAAATGTCTCTTTTATATTTAGATAAAGATCTCCTGTGCCCAGGTTGTTCTTTATCACTTTTTATAAGTATTTCTGTGTTGCAGTTATGAAAAATTATGGTATATCTCTGAGCATTATTGTGTTATTAAGTTTGAAATGGAGTTTTTCTTTTTAGTTGTAATTGGTCTGGAATAGGATGTGTATACCAAGCTAAAAATAAATTTACAATAATACTTCTGACAGTTTTTTAATCATATATTTTTTGGCTATGGGGCTTCAGATCTTTGAAAATGTGATAAAAATGCTAATATCAACTTTGGATTCATGTAAGAATTAAGCAAAACTGTAGAGCTTCCTGGAGAGCCTAATGTAGTGCAATAAAAGTTTCTGCTAGAGAAATTTTGGTTTTAGGGCAAATTGACCAATATGCCTTAGGTTATGCTATGTTCAAATATTTGGTAGAGGAATCTCTTTATCGACTATCTGTCGTAATTACTCAATGGATTCTAGATGCCAGTGTTACTCTGCCATGTCTAAACTTGAATAAAACCTGTAAGTAATTTTTTCTATCTCTCATATTATGGTTATATAAAAACTGAATAAGAAAGCTCTGCCACTTAATTTTGCAGTTAGTGAAGGCAATAGTAGAGTGGATAACTAACTAGAATGCTCAAAGTCTCTCTCCAACAAAGGCCTAAGTTTCATTTTATCGATGTAAAATCACTCAATAATAGATACAAATACATTGTTGTATAGAAAGATATTTAATACTGTTTATACTATAATGTTCAAACATGTACATTAATTTTCAGCAAAAATCAGAAGTTCTCATTTTTATGTGTATAAATTCTGTGTGCATATGTATGAGAATATGCTCATGAATATGATTATCTGTGTAATGTATGTGCAGATGAATGTCAAATGTTGATTATGTGTTTTCTTTAATTACTGCCTACCTTATATCCTGAGAAAAAAAATTCTCCCGAACTTAGAGCACACCAGTGAACTAGTCTACCCTACTGAGAAACTAGTAAGCCCTTCATGCAAATTGCTTTAATCTGACTCCATATTTCCAGAACTGCAAACAACATTCGATTGCCACTTGACCTATCTCATATGGATTTTAGAAAACCAAAGACAGTATCCAACCTGCTAGACTAATATTTTACAAACTAAGCCACCTTCCCAGCCTGTTCTTCTTCCTTTATGGTTCTATTTATTTATGAATATGTTCATAACTATGCATTTGCCTTTTAATATTATTATTATGAACAAAGAAGTCACACTTTCTATCCTTGTATATCCTTATTCAAGGTCCCTTCCCCCTCCCACCACATCAGGTCATTCTCTCTTCTCCACAACTCCCCATCCCCACCCTGGGCAGGCAGCAGTCAGTCCTATGGTCCCACTGACCCAATATTGCTTAGTTCAGTCTCCACTCCTACCACATCCAGTTTTGTCCCCCCTCCCTCAAGAGTGAGTCAGGTGTTCCTATAGGGGGAGTGGGATCCAAGGAGTCAGTCCAGGGTGTTTCTTATCCCAAGTTGCTCAGTGGTTGTGGTTTGCAGCTTGGACATGCTTTGTTTTTCTTGTTTGTTTGTTTGTTTGTTTGTTTGTTTGTTTGTTTGTTTGAGTCCACTAATGAGTAAGTGCATCCCCTGCTTATCTTTCTAAGTTTGTGATACCTTGCTTAGGAGGATAATCTCCAAGTCCATCCATTTGCCTGCGAATTTTAGGATATCATTTTTTCTTACTGCTGAGTAGTACTCCATTATATAGATGTACCAAAGTTTGTTAATCCATTCTTCAGTTGAGGGACTTCAAGATTGTTTCCAGGTTCTTGCTATTTCAAATAACGCTGCTATGAACACAGTTGAGCTAATGCCTTTGGAGTATGACTGCGCACCTTTAGGGTATACACCCAGAAGTGGTATTGCTGGGTCAAAGGGGAGATTGATTTTCAATTTTCTGAGAGATCATCATACTGCATTCCAAAGTGGCTGGACAAACCTACACTCCCACCAACAATGGAGGAGTGCTCCCCTTGCCCTGCATCCTCCCCAGCATAGGCTGTCCTCTGTGTCTTTTATCTTAGCCAGTCTAACAGGTATCAGGTAGTATTTCAAAGTTGTTTGGATTTGCATTTCTATGATGGCTAAAGATGATGAGCAATTTTTCAGGTGCCTTTCAGCCATTCATAATTATTCTGCTGTGAATTCCCTTTTTAGATCTGAACCTCATTTTTTGATTGGGTTATTCAAAGTTTTGGGCCCTAGATTCTTGAGTTCTTTATATATGTTAGAGATCAGTCCTCTATCACTTGTAGGGTTGGTGAAAATCTTTTCCCATTCTATAGGCTGTCGTTTTGTCCTATTGACAGTGTCCTTGGCTTTACAGAAGCTTCTTAGCTTCAGGAGATCCCACTTATTGATTGTTGGTCTTAGTACCTGTGCCACTGGTGTTATATTTAGGAAGTGGTCACTTGTGACAGTTCATAGAAGTGTATTTCCCACTTTCATTTCTATCAAGTTTAAAGTGGCTGGGTTTATGTTGAAGTCTTTGATCCACTTGGATCTATTTGCATTTTTCTACATACTTCCATCAAGCTATGCCAAAACCATTTGTTAAATATACTATCTGTTTTCCATTGAATATTTTGAGCATCTTTGTCAAAGATCAGGTGTTCATAGGTTTTTCAGTTAATGTCTGGATCCTCAATTCTATTCCATTGATCCAAAAGTCTGTTTTTATGCCAATACCAGGCTGTTTTTATTACTGTAGCTATATATTATAACTTGAAGTCAGCGATGGTGATACCTCCTGAATTTCTTTTGTTGAGTAAAATTGTTTTGGTAATCTTGGCTTTCCTGTTATTCCAAATGAAACTGAGTATTCTTCTTTCAGGTCCAATAAATACTGTGTTGGGATTTTGATGGGCAGTGCTTTGACTCTGTAGATTGCCTTTGGCAGAATTGCCATTTTTACTATGTTGATCCTACCTATCCAGGAACATGGGAGTGCTTTCCATTTTCTGATATCCTCTACAATTTCTTTCTTCAATGATTTAAAATTTTTGTCAAATAGGTCTGTTACTTCTTTGGTTATAGTTACACCAAGGTATTTAATACTATTTGCAACTTAAATGAAGGGTAATGTTTCCCTTATTTCTTTTTCAGTTCTTCTATCTTTAGCGTATAGTAGAGCTACTGATTTCTTTGTGTTAATCTTGTATCCTGCTACATTGCTGAAGGTGTTTATCAGCTTTAGCAGTTCCTTGGACGAATTTTGTAGGTCACTTATGTATACAATCATATCATCTGCAAATAGAGATAGCTTCACTTCTTCTTTTCCCATTTGTATCCCTTTAATCTCCTTTCTTTCCCTTATTGATTTAGCTAAAACATTGACAACTATATTGAATAGACAAGGGGAGAGAGGACATCCTTGTCTAGTTCCTGATTTTAGTGGGATTGCTTTGAGTTTTTCTCCATTAAGTTTTATTCTGGCTGTTGGCTTCTTATAAATCACCTTTATTATATTTAGATATTCTCCCTGTATTCCTGATCTCTCCAGGGCTTTAATCAAAAAGTAGTGTTGGATTTTATCAAAGTCTTTTTCGGCATCTAAGGATATGATCATGTGGTTTTGTCTCTTTAGTTTGTTTATATGATGGATAACATTTACAGTTTTTCATATGTTAAACAAGCCCTGCATTTCTGGGATAAAGCCTACTTGGTCGTGGTGTATGATACTTTTTATACATTGTGGTATATCATTTGCCAAAATTTTGTTGAGAATTTTCGCATCAATATTCATGAAGGAAATTGGTCTATAATTCTCCTTCTTTGTTGTGTCTTTGAGTGGCTTGGGTATTAGGGTAATTGTGGCCTCATAAAAGGAATTTGGCAATATTCCTTCAGTTTCTACTGTGTGAAATAGTTTAAGGAGTAACGGTAGTAATTCTTCTTTGAACTCTGTTTGTTATGCTTGTATCTGTGGTTCCTGCTTCTTTCTTCAAGTTTTCTATTTCCATCTTTGCCTCATTTTGTGCTTTTTTATTGTTTCCATTTCAATTTTTAGTTCCTGGCATGTTTCTTTCATTTTTTGGTTTACTTTTTTTTTTGGTTTTCTTTCCAGTATTTGTTCATCTCTTCCAATTTTTTGTTTTTATTTTCTTCTGTTTCTTTAAGACAAATTTTTATATCCTCTTTGAGAGTTTCAATAAAGGAATTTTTGGTGTTGCTTCCTTCTGTTTCCTCTTCATTCCTCAGTACTGATCTTGTAGTTGTAGGATTGCCACTTTCTTCTGAAGTTACCTTGTTGTTCTTTATATTATTATGTAAATTTTTGCACTGGCATCTGCCCATGGCTTTATTGGTTCAGGATTAGGTGGCTCCTGCTCAGTTGTGGCACACAGGTTTGTGTGTCTCCTGTTACCTCTGAACAAAAGGTCTGCTCAATCTCTACCTCTGCTCTGGGCAGGGGACTGAATTTCAAGTCTTCAGTCCTTCTCTGTTTTAGCATTTGCAATTCACAAATCTACAAGTTGTCAGCCACATTTTATGCTAAGTACTAAGTCTAATATGTTAAATACCTATGAAGTGTTAGAAAAAGGCACAAATCTGAAAGAAAAGAAGAATAGCATTAACATGATAAATAAAGCCACTAAATAATCTGATAAATAAAGCCACTTATGCTAGTGAATACTAGCAATGCAAAAAATGAAGGAAGAAAATTGGTTGCCAGATAGCAATGGATCTACCAATTTCTTATTCAATCTTTTTTATTCTTTCCCCCATTTTCCCTCTTGCCCCAGCCCATCCTTCCTCTTCTCATCCATTTCTTCTTCTAATTTGAATAACTAACTTGCCTTTATTATTCTTCCTCAGTATGTATAATAACTATAAAATATGAATGCTCCAATTGGCACAGACTCTTTAGAGAAAAACAAGTTAATTTCCTAAAAACAATTCATAATTGAATAAATTGCTCACTGGAAAGTCCTATTTTGAATTAATACCTGGAATTGTCAAAGAGTTTTCCAAAACATAAAGATACTGTCATCAATAGCTTTACCCAGCTATGATACCTATGAACCACTTCAATGAGCAATGTGGCACAATGAACCTAAGGATGCAGTAGTAGCACATTTAAGTCTAAAGTAATCAACAGTTCTCTAATTGATTCACAGCTAGATATAAAGGCTTTTAAGTTTTCAAAAAAAGTGATGCAAAGGTTTCTGATTGTAGGTACATCTATATATTTTTGTAAAATAATATTTTAAATAGAATCATATCACTTGCCCACAGCCTCCATTTTGTTCTAGCCCTTTCCAAGTCTCTTGCCTCCAAACCCTCCATTGGCACTTACTTACTTCCAAATTGATAACCTCTTTTTTTCTTTTGTTATTGATAATATGTATGCATGTATATATGTATGTGTTTGTGTGTGTATATGTGTGTGCTTACTTAGTTCTTTATTGTTTATGTTTTTATGGATTAAGAATTAATCATTTCCTTTTTGCATAAGTAATAAAGAAATCTTCTCTGGAATAGGCTATTTTTTTTTTACTATAACTCACTAAAAAGTTGTTAATCTTAACACTTGATCCTTATTTCCAGATCTTGTCCTGCTTTTACAGTTGTGATAATGGTGTTTGCTTAGTAGGCATGCAACCCTGGGTGTGATCCCCAACATTAATGAAATGAAAAGTAGTGGGACATAACAGCGTTACCAGGGCTATAAAGGTAGAGTCAGTAGGTTCAGAATTTTGTATTATCCACAGCTATATAAGGATTTAAAGAGCATCCTGGTCTACATAAAAACAATTTAAACATGTTTGACTTTAAAACTTCTATAGGTTTAAAATTTACTTAGCCTCTCATACATAAGTTTCACAAATTGGACATGCATTATTTGTTGATAGATAATACAATCAATTATTTCAAGTAAGTTAAGGTATTTATAAATAAATAAGATACTTAAGCTTTGTTAAACATGTAATTATAATGACAATTATAAGGAAAATAACATTTTCCTTAATTTTAAAAATTCAGATTTTTTTTTCTGTCAGCACATAGTAAAATCAGAAGTATGTGTTTAATAAATATAAAAACCTAGACACTTGGAAAAACATCGTCTTGTCATATCTACTTAGACTCAATTCCAAATACTTAAGGAAAAAAAAATGTGTTAACAGTCCCTAGAGAGGTTAGAGGAAATAAAGGCATGCATTGATGTAAATATTCTTTATGTTTCACTATTTAATTTATGGATAGTATTGTGCTAGTTACTTTGATTTGTCAATTTGACACAAGCCGGTGTATTTTGGAAAAAAAATCTCCATTGAGAAATTGCTTTTACAATATAGTCTTGTAGCAAGGCAGGTTGGTCCTAATCAGGCTGAGAAAACAGGCTCGGCCTCTCACATGCAAGTCAGTAATGAAGTTTTCTTCAAGTTGCCATTTTAGCTTCAGCCTCCAACCTTGAGCTCCTTGTCAGCCTTTTTTTCATGACTGCCTGTAACCTTAAAAATTTAATAATAGATTTTGTTTTCAATAATGGTATTTTATCATACCATCACCAAGATTAGCAAGAACAGGAACAATCTATAATCCTGAATATTTTATATATTTTCATATATTGAAGCAGAGAACAAAAATAAAAATGATGCTGCTATTTTAAAATATCTGTGTCATTAAATTATTTAGATGTGATCAAGGTTTTATTTTAAATAGTGTCTGTTTTTATGAATATATAAACACAATATTTAAAGGTATTACCTTTCAGTATACATGTATGCTGACTTGAGTATCCACTCTTATTTATAAGGAAGATCTGTTTGCATGGTCATGGTCATAACTGTCTTATGAAAAATCCTCCCTAATTTTTATTTGAGTTATAAACAGTTTATATATATATATATATATATGTGTGTGTGTATATATATTCACCATCACTGATATCTGTTTTGAGGTACTTACATGGGAGTCATCATTCGTATGACTTGCTTTATGATTATTTTTTGTGGTGGTTTTGTCTACAACAGTAAATTTCAAAGTACATGTGGCTGATATTGTGTACAATTTTCAGGTACCTGGAAAGAACCTCTTCATTTCCTAAATGCTTTATGCCTGACCTTTGTAACATAAAAAGACTAGGAATAAAGTTATTCATTTGTCACTTCAGAAACATTACCAGTAGTAACAAAGAAGCATGTGTAATCAAAATCATAAAGCCACGTGCATTTGCTTTAAGAGACTTGTTCAAGAATAACATATATTACGTGTCATGTTCTTTAAATGGCAGTGGGTTATATACCTGTATGAGCAATATTACAAAGGCCTCCGTTTTTAGTAACTAATTATCTACAAAACGTAATTAATAATAGCATTTATAAAACATTTTAAAATTAAGATTTAAAAGTTCTTCACTTTTCTTTATTGATTTAAATAATTTGTATATTGTAAAACATATACAATCAGTGGAGTCATTCAAAACATCAAAATAAGCCTCAGAACCTGATTAATGCCAATGACTGGACTTTTGTGAGTTTTTCAGAATAGATACAGAATCCCCTTTGATATCTATATAAACCAAAAATAGAACAATATTTTCATGTAAATAGCCAGCATAATGAATGTTATCTACAATGAATTTCTGTAGGCTTCAATATTCCTCTGTACTTTATACACTGGCACACAGGAAGTATCCATGCCCTGATAACAATGAGGAGGCACCAAGCATGACCTCATACTAAAATTGTTTAGCTTATTTTTTTTAAAATCACTTAAAATTTAAAATGTAGTAGACTAAATAAGAAAATTTATAATGTTACATATTCTGATACACTAGTCTTCTAAGAGCCATTGGCATTCTTTCAATTGTAGATTTTGACATGACAAAATTAAGATGTAAAATTACACATTGAAAATTACACAACATACTGATATATATTAAATATACTTATGTTAAAAAACTTATAAACAACATAAATTATTCTTCCATAATTTTTGCATATTGGGTATTGCTATTATCTATTTCTCTTTTTTTCTTTCTCTGTAATTCAATGAAGAAAATATGTTATCTACATTAAAATTAATTAATTTAATAAAATTTAATTTGCAACAATATATTGAGTTGCTTTATTAATTTTGATAATATAATTATTAATTTATTAATATAGTTTTTATATTACACTAAGTATATTACTTCTACTAGATTAGATGTTCTATATAAATGCTTATTTTGGCTTTATTATGAAAATATTTTCAGTTACATATTTTTAAAGCAAAAGTAATGGTGTTTTCTTTGTACTAATTTCTCTTTGAAACCTCTTTAAATTACTGTTCACTAGCAATCTGGAAAAAACCTATAAACCAAAATTTATCTGAATATTGTTATTTAACCATTGTACATAATATAAATATATAATATCATAAACTTTGAAAAAGTAGTTTAATTTTTAGTAGTGTAGATTGATGTGGTAATGTCTTTTTATTTGCTGTGAATATCATTCTTTAAATAAAGGATTGTTTTGGCCATGGCCAGTGCCATAGGAGTACGTGTGGATATCAGAAGACAGGTAGGAGAAGGAGGGTGGAGTCAGACAGAGAAGATCCAGCTGCTGAAGAATCAGCATATAACAAAATAGCTAAGCCATGGCCACGTTACAGGACAGATTAATGAAAATTAGATGAAAGAGCTAGCTAGCAATATGCCTGAGCCACAGGCCAAACAGCATGAAATTAATATAAGTGCCTGATTCATGTGTGGGGAAAAGTGGCTGCAGGCATTTCTGGACTTCTGGCCAGATGGGATCAGAAACCTCTTGTTACAGAGGCTGCCCAACGTGGGCTGAATTCTCACATAAAGCTGGAAAAAGCCAAAAGCAGCTCCATATGAGTTGTATCTTTGTTGGGGTCATGGTAAAGGGTCATGTTCACGATTGAATTTAAAAATGGTGGGAAAGTGGCAGGCAGCAAAATCTGTCAAAAGCTTATTCCAGAAGACTTGGTATAAGCAACAAGCTGCATGTGATTGATTTGAGGTTTCTGTTTATAATGAACAAAAAGGGAACAAATTCAAAAAAAGGCTTCTTAGTAGCAGCATTTTCTTGGGTCTACTCTGTTTGCTAGTGGTGAGCAGATGTGGCTCCTTGAAGAGTGCCTTCCCATTAGTGGCAAAAAATGTGTGGCCTTTTAAGAGGGCCTGCTACCAAATTGGAGTGAGCAGTGATCAGTGGGCAGCTCTACTTAATGACAGTGTGGAACCTAAAAGTCCTCAGAGTGGGGGTGGTAAAAAGTTCCACAATATTTAATACAATTCTAAGAACTGAAAAGGTAAACATATCTCTGACACCTCCACCATGTTGAAAAGCCACCAAATGGGGCAGAGTCAACAGGAAAAGCAGCAGCTCTACATGGTCTAGCATTTTAAAAGCTTTACTGGTTAGAAAATGATTAAAGGATATGTAATAAAACAGCTTCAAATGGAGAAAAAACTCTAGATAAGTTGCAATATGTGTAAAATGTACATAGGCTTCACACAGAATAGGGGCAGAGAAATTCCTTTAAGAAAGAGAAATAGAGTAATAAGAATAAGCCACATAAAGATGGAAGATAGTCACAGAGTCTGGATTATGGTTATTATTGTGTTTTCTTTTAATTAAAAAGTGCCCTATTACATACCTGCATTGGGCCACAATAAGATTTAAAACCCTGGCACACTGTAAGTTTCCCTGAGAGCCTATAAGAATAGATTACAAAAGTATACATTAATGTTTGTAGTTAGTCATTACAAACTATATTTTGGTTTCCTAAAAACATAAAGGTAAGCACATTTTGCATTTGATTGGTAAAATGCAAGTTAATTTTACCCAACATAAGCAAAATGAATTAAAAAGAAAATTACTCTTACCTGTCATTATTGTGATTCCTTATCTAGTGTTAATGCTCCCAGCTGTGTAAATTGTATATAAGAGACATTTGGTAATCCAGTGGAATACTTCATCACCTTTCCAAATATTCACAAGGCATAGGCTTTTGTTTGTTATCTTTATTAAAAATAATGAGAAATTCACAAAATATGTGTTATAATACAAAGTTCCAAAAACTGTTATACTTTATTTTCAGGATTACCTGCTCTTTAAATGTACTAAGATTAGTCATAATAAAGGTGTTCAGAAAACACCAAGTTAAAATGTTTAATGTGATGGGAGGAGTTTCTATTAATTTTTTTTTCTAAAATGCCACGGTAGCTTAGTGCTAAAAAGAGAAAGGAGGGAAGAAGGAATAGAGGAACTATGGATTGGATGGGATGAAGAAAGACGGATGAGCTAATTCACAGCAACTTTTATATATGTGTTTGTACCTGCAAGTTTCTTTTTCCTGTTTGTTGATAGCTTTTAGCAATAAACTTAAATAAAACTTTGTGTAGTTAGTTCTTCTATAGCTTTAAATTTTCATTTTATTGAGGTACTCAAATGTTTCCGAGAGATTTACATTCTGATTGTGTAGATATAAAAAATGGAATGATGTTTTAAAAACTACAAAAATTTAACATAGCTTCTTAGAAACTGCTCAATTAATTTTAAAGTACATTTTTATGATGCCTTTAGTCATTGATGTAGAATTCAGTAAATAAAGATGTTGATCATTATCCATCTGACTATGTTTAGCTCTGTTTATTTTAGCATACTAATGTATTTTATTACAGCTGCACCTGTTACCACTAGTTACTGTATGGGTCATATGATTCTAGTCCACTTCTATTTTTAGAACTGTATCTGGTACATCAGCTACTCCAAATTCTTTCAGTCCTAAAGTGATTTAAACTGGGTCTCAGTAAACAGCCATGAATATTTCTGCAAGAACTCTGCTGTTGCTCTCTGTGTTTTTTGTAAGAGCACAAATGAAGTATTGACATCTAATTACATATTACATTCTTTATGAGACAATGAATAATTGAATGCTAAAACCTAAAAGCTAGTATCATTTATTCATAAGATAAATATTTTAATTTTAAAATTAAAATTTAATTGTATAATTTTTTTCTTTCCACCAACCTTTTCCAGTACTCCCTTGTTCATTCATTCATATATATATATATATATATATATATATGTATATATATAATATACAGGTTATATATCTAGTGCTTATTTGTTAAGCAATAGATATATAACCTATATATTGCAACAACAAGCATGACTCAATAACCCTCAGGGTTTTGTTATGCAATACATACTTCAGCAATAACCAGGAAATTTTAATTCAACCTATCACTTTTCAACAACATGGAAATCATGCCTACTTCTGATAATCTAATTGATTAACTGGGGTTAGGAAAAAACTGGATTTGCAGGAGAATACAACCTAGTTTATTAAACCAGCATAATTATTAATTGCAATAACCTAAATATTTATGCTTATGTCTATTAAAGTGCATATTTTTCACCAATAATCATATCTTAATAACTGATGAAGACCACACAAAAAAACCCCTTATTAATCAGATAAAATGTTGCTATATGAATGGGAGAGGGACATAAAGAAAATAAACAAGAAATACCTTGATAGAGGGAGACATCATGATGTTGGAGACACATGCAGAAACCCACAAACATGACCCTGGCTAAGACTCAAAGTAATAATGGAGAGAGCTCCTAAACAGAACATCCAATATAATCAAATTACTGACCATCCTTAATGTCATTAAAGAATCTTCGTCAAGTAACTGATGGAAAACCAATTCAGAGATCTACAGCTAAGCACTAAATCAAACTTGCAGTTCAGGTGAAGAGAGGGAGTAGAGATTATATGAGCAAAGAGTTCTAGATGCCATTTATTTCTTCTAGATGAGTTTGTTTCTAATTGTTCTAGGGCTTTCAGCTATGCTAATAGTACTCTTGTGTGGGATTTCTCTAAAGTTTTCATGTAGGCATCTAGTGCTATAAATTTTCCCCTTAAGACTGCTTTCATGGTATGACATAAATTTGAGTATGTTGTGGATTAATTTTTGTTAAATTCTAGGAAGTCTGATTTCTTTCTTAACATTTTTCCTTGACTCAGCGGTGGTTAAGTTCAGTGATTAGATTCCATGATTTGGTTGGATTTTTGTGATTCTTGATGTTGTTTAACTCTAATTTTAGACCATGGTGATCTGAAATAGTACAAGGAGTTATACCCAATTTTTTGTACCTGTTGATATTTGCTTTATTATCTAGTATGTGGTCAATTTTAGAGAAAGTTCCATGGGGTACTGAGAAATATATATATATTTCTTTTTGTTTGGGTGGAGGGTTTGGTATATATCTACTAAGAACACTTGGGTCATAATTTCTGCTAGATTCCTTATTTCTGTTTTGAGTTTCTGTCTGGTTGACCTATCCAAGGGTGTAAATGGGGTATTGAATTCTCCCACTATTAGTGTGTCAGGTTTTATATGAGGTTTAAGCTGTAGATGTGATTCCTTTACATATGTAGATGCCCTTGTGTTAGGGCATAGATATTCATGATAGAAATTTAATCTTGTTGAATTTTTCTGAGATGAATAAGTAGAGTTTTTCATGGTCTCTTTCTATTGATTTTAGTTTAAATTATATTTTTTTTTTAGATATTAGAAGGGCTACACCAGCTTTTTTCTTAGGGCCATTTGATTTGAAATTCTTTTCCCAATCCTTTACTCAGAGTCAGTGTCTGTCTTTAAAGTTGAGGTGTGTTTCTTGTATGCAGCAGAAGGATAGTTTCTGTTTTTATATCCATCATGCTAGGGTGTGTCTTTATATAGGTGAATTGAGTCTATTGATATTAAGAGATATTAATGATCAATAATCAATATTTTCATCATTTTTGGTAGTAGCTTGTGTTTCCATTTTTCAGGAGTTGAGATTCTCCTGTGGGCTTTTGTATTGTCCATCGTCACATGGGTGCTTTTCATTTTCATAGGTTGGAGTGAAGTTTTCCCTCTAGTAATTTTTGTTGATTGGGGTTTGTGCTTAGGTATTGTTTAAATCTGGTTATGTGGTGAAATATTTTGTTTACTCCTTCTATGCTGATTGATAGCTTTTCCGGGTACAGTCGCCTAGATTGACATCTACGCACTTTTAGTGTATGTCTGACTAGAACCTTCTTGCTTTCAGTGTTTCTATTCAATAGTCTGGTGTTATTCTGATGTTTCTAACTTTAAATGTGATTTAGCCTTTTTCCTTTGCAGCTTTTAATATTTTTCTTTGTTCTGTAGTTTTAGAGACTTCATTATTACATGGTGAGCAGACTTTTTGTGGGTCTAGTCTATTTGGTGTTTTGTAGGCTTTCTGTGTTTTATAGGCATTTCCTTTTTTAGGTTCAGGACGTTTTCTTCTATGATTTTGATGAATATATTTTCTGTGCCTTTGAGCTAGTATTCTTCTCCTTCTTCAATTTCAGTTATTCTTGGGATTGGCTTTTACATTGTGTCCCAAATTTCCAAGAAATTTTGTGTTATGACTTTTTTGATTTTAGTGTTTTCTTTAACTGATGTATCTATTACCACTATTGAATCTTCAACACCAAAGATTCTTCCATCTCTTGGATTCTGTTGGTTATGCTTGAATCTTTGGTTCTGGATCATTTTTTCAGATTTTCTATTTCTAGTTTTGTCTCAGTTTGTGCCTTTATTGCTTCTATTTCAATTTTTTAACTGGTAAATTTCTTTCATCTGTTTATTTTCTTTTTCTTGGTTCTCTTCATTTTTGTTTCTCGGCTTGTTTTTTGTTTTTTTGTTTTTTTTAGATTGCTACACATATTTTTACTTTGTGTTCAGCTTTCCCTCTGAATTTTTTTTCCATCCCTGTATATCCTTATTCAAGGTCCCTTCCCCCTCCTGCCACATCAGGTCATTTTTTCCTTCTCCACATCTCCCAATTCATCTCTTCTAATTTTCTGTTTGTATTTTCTTTTATTCCTTGAAAGGAATTTTTTATATCTTCTTTTAAGGCTTTCACTAGTTTTCTAAAGCTGTTTTTAAGGTTATTTCCTTCTATTTCCTCTTCGTTGTTATGTTCAGGTCTTGAAGCTATAGAACCACTTGCATTTTCTGGTGGTGTCTTGTTGACTATTGTATTTTCATATGTACTCTTGCACTTCTGTCTGCCCATTGTTTCCCTAGTTCAATCTTGATTAGTTCCTGGTCAGCTCTTAGAGAGTTATGGATCTGAGGGCTCTTAATCTGCTATGTGTTCAGAGGTTTTGTTGTTCTCATTAGGTTGCAATGCTATGATGGCTGTCATTACCTCTTTATCTCTCACCTCTCACCTGTATGCCCAGTGACTTGGCTGTTTCCTTGTTGCTAATACACCCCTGTTCTGGGTGGGCTGTTCTCTGGGCCTTAGTTGAGTGGGCATCTCAAGGCCCAGGTTCAGGTGGTGCAAATCACCTTCTGACCTCTAATCTCTCAGCTGTAATTTTAGGAACTCCACTGCTTCTCTGCTGCTATTAAGTCAACTGTGATCTGTGCAAACTTTGTTCCCCTCTGAAGCCAAGTCCCTTACCTCTGAGTCATATGCTCAGGATCGAAAGACTCAGCTGTTCCCCTGTTGCTAATTTCCCATTTGTGTTCTGGGGGGCAGTACTCTATGCACATAATCTCAGAAGTTGTTCAGTGTCATTTTTTTTTTCTGGGAATTGAAATAATTGGCTACAACATGCTAATACATCTACTTACTTGGGCAGGTCTCACAAATACTCATTAAATAACTCTCTGATTAAGCTCATTTGAAGCAATCTTGCTAATTATATAATCAATAATTTGCAAATATATTAAATACTAAGCAATTTTCATGATCAATTTGTGTATATACACATACACGCATATATATATATATATATATATATATATATATATATACAGTTTTTAAATCTATTTTTCCTGGAGTCTGTAAATAAAAATTAATCAGTATTTAAAACTTAAAATTAAGAGTTGGACAGCTGGCTCAGTGGTTAACAACACTAGCTGATTTTCCAGTGAATGTTATTGCAATTCCCAGCACCCACATGAGGTCTCACAGCTATCTTTAACTCCAGTTTCAGGAGACTCAGTACATTCTTCTGGTGTCTATAAGCTTAAGGCCTGTACTTGTTGCACAGACATACATTCAGACAAAACCCTCATACACAGAATAATTTAAAAAAAAAACAACTGAATGTAATATACTTGCTCAATATATAAAAGAAATGGCAGGCAAAGTTACTGATTTACATCACATGATGTTTACCTTTTTGAGTCCTCAAATTATGCTTTAAAAAATTGTAAAGTTAAGGAGTCATATCAGGAAAACACCTTTGGAAGAAAAGAAAATATATTCTTTGTCTTAATTTAGTCAGTCACAGTAGAACTCTGGCATAGGTATGACTGACTTTCCCTGTGAAGCAAATAGTAATATGAGAGAATAAGAAGAAGCATGGGGTATACAAACTCATGTCCTTGGCTATTTCATAGATATTCTTTGTTTCATGCAATATATTTTAATTATGTTTTTTGCTCTATCTACTCTTTCTAGTGACTCTCCACATTCCTATTCATCCTGATCTATGTGCTATTTTCTTAATGAAACATAAGACAAAAATAAATTGAAATAAGACAAAAGAATAAGACCAAAGAAAAAGCACAGAAACATCCTCTTTCCATTATCTTATCCAAAAGTTCCCTGAGCCCAGAAGGGATAGGTTTGAGGGAGATACCTTATTTAGTGTTGAATGCTTTAATGTTTTAAATCTTTGTGTAATGCTTGAATGTGAGTTCTTATATTTATTCCCATATTCTGAAGGAGAAAGCTTTTCTGATGATGGCTGGGCAAGACATAGTCTTATGAATTTACCAAAATGTTATTAAGAGTCATTTTATTGCTACCTTTCTTAAATAAAACAATAGTATATTGTTTTCTCTTATGTTCTCAGTCTATCTGTACTAAGCTGGTGGTAACTCTTATTGAGTGTTCTTCATACCAAATCATATTTTTTGATTACTTCCAAAGGTGTCAAGATCACACATTTTGCAGGTGAGTCACTATTGTGGATTGATGGATTTGTTTAAGTTTAGTGTTTACCTTCCTCCTTTGGTAACATAAATATTAGCTTCCAACACCATGAACACTAGTAAATAGAGGAGATGTCTAGGTAGGTAACAGTTTTAGTTCTCATTGTTTAATGAGTTGTATAATTTTTATCTTTATTAGGTGATGAGAGAGAATTGTGACATGCTTTCTCATAATTTGGCAATTTCATATTAATCACCTTCATATGTATATATATTTTAGGAAGATTTTTACTATAGTAGTCTTCTAAACAACTGTTCAAATGACAGACTATAGTAGATTTCATTCCATAAATGTTTCTCCTACCATTTCTTTAGAATATCATGCTATACCTCATTAGTACAATATAAGGCCCAGGATATCTACTTGGATACAATACTATTTACCTGACTATAGGTATCATTCAGTTTTCCTCGTTATTTAGATATATCCTTATTTGCATGGTTGCACATAAATATATACATGTCTTTGCTATGTTTTAGAAAATTTAACATTTTTTACACTTTGGTAACCATTACTTCAAATATTTTATTATAATAAACACTATGAGATATTATGTTTATACTCACCATACACATTTGATTTTAGCTGATATTACTTATTTATGTACAGTGTTGATAAACTACAAAATTCTTTTTTCATAGTTTTTCAATTTTTAGAATAGCATAGAAATGGAATCCTATACTGCAACATTTTTTGACATTAGCTTTGACTCTAAATAGTGTCTTGCAGAATATCAATATACTGTGTATTAAAAACATTTTTTATTACTTATCAGAATCACATATTTTTGAAAATGTCAGAATGTTTCTTATCTATTTAATCAGGTATTATTTAGAATTCATTCATACTATAAAAATTTGTAGACAAGGTTTCAAGGTTTGATAATTTAGTCATGAAATTATTTACATTTAGTAATAAGTTTTTGTTCTGTCTGGCCCATGCCCACAGACCTGAAGTCCCACAGAAGCACATATAAGCTTGTATTAGATACATGCTGTTTGTTCTATGACTCAGACTTATTGCTAACTACCCTTCATATCTTAACTCAACCCATTTCTATTAATCTGTTCTGCTGTGTGGCCCATGACTTACCTGTACTTTACTACATATTTCTTCTTGGGTGGCTGGGAGTCACTTGAATCTGCCTTCCTTCCTCTGCTTCTAAGCAGCTTTGCCATAGGCCAAAACAAATTCCTTTGTTATTTAATGGTATTCACAGCATACACAATAACATCCCATATGATTTACAGTTTTCCAAAACCATGTAGAAATGACATTAAATAATTACCATTCAAGAGTGGAGTTTATGTTTTTGTTCATATCTCTATAATATAAAAGTCAATGTAGTTATTATGTGGTTAGATTGACTATGAATTGTTTGGCACTGTTTTCTAGGCTGTTATAACAACTTGTTGTCACTGTCAAACTAAAATCAGTTTAGATACTTTCTATCTACCAGTTTTCATCTATGTAATCTTTGCTTTACTTCCAATTGGTTGAGAATATAGGAATTTCTTCATTTAAAAGAGTTCTTTTTTATGTTTGTCTGTCATCTTCGTGTTGACAGAAACAGGGTCCATCCTTGACATCAAAGTATTTGTTCTTGCCAGTTCCAACAAGAACTAGAACTTTCAATCTACCATGAAGAACTAGATTTAGATTCATGAGGCACCAACACACTGCATTTTTGATTACATCATTTCAACCTATTACTTTGGAAAGATTAAATTAAATTCAATATTACTGATACATCTGATGTTCAGTATTATTAGGATATTCTTCAAATTAAGTAATGAATGCCAAAAACTAGTTTACAGCAAATCAGTTCTAATCACCAGTCTACCTTCAGTTGTTTCCAGAAAACCATTAAGAACCCTTGTAAGTTAGTTGGTTTAACAAAATTTATATTGGTGCTTCTTTATTTCAGTGTCTACTCATTCTCCATGTTATTCTGTATATATTCTTCTGACTTAATTTTGTGTATATTTTGATTAGTTATCTCAATCTGTGCTTCAATTTTCCTGAGACTACAGATGTGTACTGTTGGGCTAAGCATTCCAAAATAATTTTAGGGATATGAATGAAATATGTGCCTTTATCTGCTTACGTTCTCCTCTGTTAAACTCTGGACAGCAGAATATGACTCCATAGGGCCTTCATAAAGTCAACACAAAATGAGAAGAGTCTGAATTTCCTATATTTTTAAAATTGTAATGAAGAACTTAGAATGTTCACTATTTCAAGATGTAGGACAGTAAGACCAACTGGCATTAAAGGTTATAAATTCTGAAGCTTGTAAACTAAATATATCGATACACTAGAAAATTTCACTATTTTCTGTTTAGTAGCCATACCAACTGAAATAGATACCAGTGATGTTTTTGGAGAAGATTTCACTGCTTTTTGAGTCTATAGTAATGTCTGGGCATAGAGAACCAGCCTGTTTTCTATTTAGCACTGAATATTTTTATATTTTATATATTTGTTCTAAAATATAAATTAGTAATAAAGTATAAAGTAATCTGCATCTTTCTTCTTAACAGTGACTATTTTAGATTTATGAATCATTGTTAACCAAAAAGAATATTATCTTCTACTAAATTAAGACAATGTCAGAAAGGGTGAGAGTCAACTAAAATTATGCGAATCAAATTTAGAGAAGAGTGTTCTGGAAAATTTAAAATTGCCATGTTTTATATTATTGGAGAACTTTTTCTGTATCTACTCATGTATTTTTATTTCAGTTTTTAAAAATTATATTCATTTATTTTTATGTACAGACTGTAGTTTTTCCTCTCTCTTATTCTTCTAGTGACCCCACAACTTATTTCTGCCTCTGAGCCTTGATTTACTCCTCCTTCATTTTTATTTTGAAAAGGGCAGGCCTCCCATGGATATTAACAAAACATGGAATATCCAGTTATATTAAGACTAAGTACCTCCCCTTGTACTAAGGCTAGGCAAGAAGACTAAGAATAAGCAATGGGGTCCGTAAAACTAGCCAAAGATAAAAACAGCTTCTTCTCCTAATGATAAGTGTCTCACAAGAAGACCAAGTTACACAAATGTCACATATATGTTGAGGCCCTTGGTCACTGTATTCAGTCTTCTTGTCAATTCACCTCAGTGAACCCTTATAAGACCAGTTAGTACATTCTGTGGGTTTTGATCTGATGTTCTTTACCCTGCTGGCTCCTACAATTCTTCCTTGCTCTTGTCTTTAGGATTCCTCAATCTCAGCCTAACTTTTGGCTGTGAGTGTTTGCATCTGTTTCATTAGTTACTGAATGAAGCCTCTCTGATGATAATTGGTCTTGGCTGCAATCTATGAATATAGCAGAATATTGTTAAACATCATTACATTGACATTTTTTTACTCCAGTTGTATTTAGTTCTATCCTGGGTTTCTGAGTGATTCAGCCTCTGGGTCCAATATGTGTCAGGGTAAGCTTACACTCATGCTTGAGACTCAGGCAAGACAAGACATGGTTTTGCCACTCCAACCATCTCAGTAACACACCCCATATCCAGGACAGACTGTAGCTCAAAAATATTGGAGCTAGGTTGGTGTCCCTGTTTCTCAGCTTAATGTCTTTTCCTATAATAGGAGATTGCCAGTTAAGGCTACTTATCATTATTTCTGGAAGTACTAGATGAAGTCATCTTTGTAAATTCAAGGCGGGGTGTTTCTTTGGACCAGATTTCTACCAAACCTTAAAATGCTTACTCTTTTAGTAGTCTCTTTTAGTACGTTTTTCCACCCTTCACCTTATCCCATTTATTTCCATTCACACCCATCCCTAATCAACCCACCATATTCCATGTATTACCTGTCTACAGAGAGCTGAGCATTACCCTTGACCATTGAAAAACTTTTTTAACAGAAGTTTTGGGAGTTTCAACTTACTATAACATATATAAATAATATGTATTACAGAAAATATGAAAAATATTTAATTTTCAGTATATTGACGAGCTTGATTTTTATAGTTTTCAAAACTGTAGGATATGTTTTCTTCATTTCTTTGCTTTTAAATTGTGAGTGTGATTATGCCACCAAGTTGAGTTAGCTATAGATGCACTATTTCATTCTGAGGTTTGATTTAAAAAAAACAGCAATATATTTTTAAGTTAATACTATGTTATATGCCTCTGCTTTGTTAAGCTAACATTGAAGAGTATTAGTACAGATGACATGTTCTAGATGGCTTTCCTGTTGCTCTGAAAAACCACATCTAAAAGCATCTTAATGAGACAAGAGCATATTGGCTTACACTTATTGAAAGAAGGGAAGGCAGAAAATCTTGGGGGCAACTGAAAGGCAGGAAGTAAAGCAGAAGAAGTGAAGGTATACTACTTACTAGCTTGATTCTTGACTTGTTCCTCTTCTGTTTGCCCAAGAGTACAAGCCCAGATGTCACACTCAAAAGATGTTTGACCTCTCCTACATCTATCATTAATCAATCCACATAAATGTCCACATACTTTCTTGATAAATGACACTCCCCAGGTACTTATACTATATGCATAGTTTGTTTGCATTTGTCTGTATACCACATGTATTACTGGTACCTACAGATGTCAGAAGAGGATATCAGTTAATCTACAACTGCAGTTATAAAGGTTGTGAGCAACAATGTAGATAATTGTAATCAAATATTAATTCCCTGCAAAAGTAGTTTGTTCTTTTGATTGATGAGTCATCTATGTAGTAGCCAATTTAGAGATAAATTTATAAAAATACCTGAATAGTAAATATTCATATGTAAAAATAAATGTAGAAGAGTAGACTCATATTTTTAATTAATTAAATAAAAACATAATCTATTTAAAAGATCTGGAACTCATACTACTAAACTTTGAACAAAAGCATTCTTTTATATAGTCAGTTTTCAGATAGTCCAGGAACAATGCTCTATATTACTTAATCTAGATAATTTAAAAAGTTACACCACAAAAATCTAATTTTTCATAGCAACTGTATTTCCAGTTTTTTAAAACTGCAAGCAATCAATATATACTTCAACACATTAAAGCTAAAAAATTTGATATGCCTATAAATTTTAAGGTTTGTGAAGAAAAAAGAGAGATGAATCACTAGAAACTAAACAAAATAGGAGAGCATAAAGGGTGTTATTTCAACTATATGACACTCTAGAAAAACTCACTTATAGGCACAATACATTATTTTGCCAAAGATATGGGGAGTGTGGATAACATGAATAATTCAGAATAAATACAGAGACAAAAATATTAAGAAGTTTTAAATCTCTAGTTGTCTTTGATACTTTTTTTTTTTTTTTTTTTTTTTTTTGCTGTAAAAAGATACCATGACAAAGGCAAGTCTTGTAAAAAGAAAAGTATAATTGGAGGTTTGTTTAAAGTTTCAGTGGTTAATTTATTATCACCATAGTTTAGTGCATGGAGGCATGCATACAAGCACTGGAGCAGTATCTGATAGTTTAAATTCTAATATGGAAGTAGAGAGAGAACCTGGGCATGGCATTGGCTTCTGAAAACTCAAGGTCCAAGTTTAGTAATACACTTCCTCAGATAAGGCTATAACTCCTAATTATTCTAATTCTGTGAGAGAGTTCTATACACTGGTGAATAACCATTCATTATATATGACCCTAAGGGAGCAATATGTATCCAAACCCAAACAATAGTTTCAAAAATAAATTTTGTTAAAATACTGAAAATTTCATGTAAGTTATCATCTCATTTAATAGAACAAAAATTTTAGCTAGCAATGTTTTTCCATTTAAAAAGTTCAAAACGGAAGATTGAGTTTCTTACTAATATTTTGTATGTCTTAGTTGGCACAATAATTATGCAAAAGAACATTGCCCTAATTTTGGTGACTTTAAGCCAAGATTAAAATGACTAAAATATTAAAGACTCTACCCAGAAATGTCAGTGTGTCATTCACATTTAGCTATAATAGTGATGCCTTTATGACCTGAAGATTTGAAACAAAAGTTCAAAGCTTCTTTTAATGAGTTTCATTACTTGCAACTTGAAACATCTTTAATGTTGGTGTCTCAATAGATTTTCTTTAAGATACTTGTAATGACTATACAATTTCAAATGCTAATTTGACCAATTTTTATGCTTTATTGATAAGTTTATCTAATAGGAATAAAAAATGTGTTCCTTAGATCACATGAGTAATATTTCTCAATGGTGCTGGTTAGTAATAATGTCTATCATGATGTGTCAATTCTGGGACATCAATGAAGAGAAATCTGTAACTTTTTCTTGAAAGTCTCTGCTAAAATCCAAATAAACTACTGTTGTCAATTTTTTTTATCACTCCCAATATAAATGAAAAGACTTAACACAGAACTTAACAATTTTCTAATTAATGTGATCAACATTTATTTAGCAGTAAGTCAAAATAATTTATATCTAAAACAAAGCTTATAAGTTTTAAATTTGATTAAATATCTCTTAGCAATAGTTATTATTAATTACTACCGTGACATTTTTGTTACTAAATATAAGGAATAAAAGGTCAAACAAAATTAAGAAAAAGTATAAAATAATTTGAATTGGAAATTTTAATTTTTTTAACATATCCCCTACTGCCATCCTTCGCAGTCATCCCTCACCTTTTCCCACCCCATTCTCCCATCTATTCCTCAAAGAAGATTAAAAGTCCCAAAGGGATTTATTGCATATTGACATATGCAGTTGTGGTAAGACCAATATCCTCCTCACCAGGGTCAAAGCTGAACAAAATGTTCTGTTTTTGAGAATGAGCTCCAAGAAGCCAGTTCATACACCAAGAACAAATTCTGGTCCCACGACAAGTGACCCCAACAAGCTGCTCATGCTATTTAACTATGATTTACATTCAGAGAATTTATATTAGTCCCATGCAGATTCTCCAGTTTTCAGTTCAGAGTCAGTGAGCTCAGATAGCTAAGGTCAGCTGTCTCTGTGGGTTTACTCATGAGACCTCATGATCTTACCCCTTTGCTTATATAGTCTCTCCTTCTTCTCTTCTCCTGGACTGAGATCTTCACCCACTGCTTAGCTGTGTGTCTCTGCATCTGCTTCTAACAGTTACTGGATGAAGGTTCTGTAATGACAATTACGGTGATCATCAATTTACTTTTAATGGAAAATCAGTTCAGGCACCTAGTCTACTATTGTTTGGAGTCTTAGCTGGACTCATCTCTGTGGATTCTTGGGTATTTCCCTAGCACCAGGTTTCTCTCTATTCTCACAATGGATCCCTCTATAAAGAAAATTATTTTGTTGTTCTCATTATCTTTTTTTGGAAATGTACACATATAGGACTAGTTAAAGTTACCTTTCTTATATTCTGTCGTTTTTTTTCACTTGGATCTCTAGGTAGGGTAGATCATTCAGATTTATGGTCTGAGAAAGCTTTATATTAATTTATAAAACCACTTTATTACTTTTAAGAGTATACTTTTTCTTCACTAACAAATAAAATAATGCATATTTTAATCATCAGTAAATTTAGCTTATTTTATGTGTGATCAATTTTCATTTTCTGTATTATTCAATGGATTTATAAATTGGAAGCATTTGGGAGAAAGTACAACATTTTCTGTTCAAGCATGAAATTTGTTGATACTACAATAATTTATAATACAATATCTAGACTGATCAGAAAACATAATGTCCATATATGTTATAAAATATAGTATTTTAGCAGTAATTAATTTAATCATGTGTATCAATATACACTCTCATATATGTTAAAGAACTATCCAAATGTATTAGACATATGATTTTATTGAACATAATATTGATGGCTAATGTATAAACAAAATATACATAATAGTAAAAAAATCATGTTTATTGTCACAAAAGATACATATATTTTTTGAAAGAAATATAAATTATATTTTTCTTACTACATGTAAAACAAGATTAGATGATTAGCTTATGATGACAAAATCATTTTCCTAGAGGTAAACTGTTGTTGCTGAAAATAGCAATTTTAAGTAAATGATATTTAAACCAAGATGAATAAATTCACCAAAATCTATGCTTGCATGTTGTAAAAATAAAAGTTAAAATACTTTAGTATTTGTACAGATATTTTATAAACATTATAAAGGGTTTGCATTATTTTTCAGGAAATATTTTTTCTGAATATTACTCATCTTTTCACCAATATACAATCTAAAATTTCTAGAAAAAGTCTGTGATCAGGAAGGCATCTATCTCTTATATTTTTATTAAGTATCAGTGACTAGTATATAATTTTATGAGCAACTTAAAAATTATGGCAATAAAGCCAATACTTCTCACTGGAAATCTTGACTAATCTTTGTCTATATAAAAATAGATTCATATATGTATAGATGAATAAACATCTAAATATATGATTGTATATTTAACAGTGAAATTTATAAATCATTAAATTATAAAAGTTAAATTAGAGACAGATGGTGGATAGAATGATACTTTAAAGACAAATGATAAATATAATAAGCGTATTTTGTGGGCATAATTTGGGACCCTCAAGCTATTTTATGTACTTTTAAAGGTTTATTAAATCTGAGGTTACTAATAGTCTAAATGTATTGTGATATATCTTTTAAATGAGATATTTATAACCATCAATTTGTTTCAAAGGCATAGTGACTTTTACACACAATACAAGAAAATTGACTTGGTTTGCCATAAAGAAACACAGATAAATTCTCTTTCTACAGTTTTATATAATGAAAACAAATAGATGTCTCCTGGGTATATGAAATAATACTATAAAATGCACCTAGTGTATGTTATGAGCAGCTTTAATTGTTTTCCTGAATTTGAACATCCTTACATAAAATATCTTTTGAGGTCAAATGGCCATGAAGATATATTTAAATAAATCACTGAGCCAATACATTCATCTACTGTGCTCTTATTATTAGAATGCAGGCCACCTGGAAAAAAAAGAAGATACTGCAATGTGAATAAATCTATTAATGTCTTCATTCCTCTTTATCTATTTTCTAAGCTAGTTGTCATGGAAAGAAATTAATTAATTACATTAGGAGTCATTTAAACTCTTTGAAAGTATTTTGGCAATTGTTAAAATCCTTCATTTCTTTCAGAAGCACAAATGAAACTAAAAGTAGACTACATTAAACCCCACTACTGAAAATAATTGAAGCAATAGGTATGAACAAATGTCTCAAACACCTGTTGCTCAACAACACAAAATATGTTTAATCATAAGATAAAAAACTATAATATTCTAAAGTTTTCAATAATTTTGAAAACAAATGTAATAATTAATAATGAAATACATAGTTCAATGTTTAGACCTTTTTTAGTATTATTATGAATATTAAGATATAAAGATATAATAAAAATAATGATTTTAAAAGGAGAAAAGTAGTATACAATCAGACCAGTAACAAACTGCAGAAGGATCTGGAAAGACAAAGGAAAAAGACAGAATATAATTAAACTGTACTTTTTGAAAAATAAATTAAACATTATTAAAATTAAATTAAATTAATAATTTCTAAATATGTTTGTGTGTTTGTTGTCATCTAGGCTGTATGACTAAAAGTATGAAGTATGATGAGACTTGAAAATTATTCACAATTATTATGACAATCAAGAGATAAATATGTATTTGTATTATGCCACTAGAATATACAGGAAATAAATAGTAGAAACCACAATTAATAAAAGTTTTCAATCAGAAGTCTTAAAAGTCAAAACATAAATTTATGAATTAAAATGTTGTTTTTACAAACAAACAAACAACAATTTAATTATAGGAAGTATTCCTGAGCCAAAAAAAAATAGAAAATGACCTCAAATCTAAGACATAAAACTTAGCATTTAATAATTTCTTATTTAGAAAAAAGTGCTAACCTATGAGGAAATGAAAAATCAGTAAACAAAGAAATGAAATTTTTATTAGAGTCCACTGTTATTGAATAAACAAAGTTTAATAAAGACAGTATTAGAGAAAATATATATAATGGTAAATTATTTCTACTTAGAATGATGTTATCCTATGTATTATTGAAACAATATTTGTTCAAACACATAATTGATAGTAACAGTAGCATATTGGTATTTTTTTAACTTTTTGAAATCATAACAGACATATATCGATTTTTGTTCCCCATTTCTTACCTACAAAACTTTCCTTGGAGTCTTCATTCTCTATTTTTAAACCATGACCTTTTATATCCTTAATTATATATAAAATATGTCTATGTATTTCTAAATCTACAAATACAACTTTATATATATATATATATATATATATATATATATATATATATATATTCAGAGATGTCCTCTTTTTATAAGAAACCTGATTCCCCCCTCTTTGGATTCCTTATTTTTCAGTTGGTCTTTTTCTAACACTGAGTCCTTGGGATCCTTCTCAATCATCTGACCAGGGACATGAGTGCTGTCCTTATACAGGTCATGTTTAGACATCCATCATTGTTGGACTCTAGGGTATAGCATATGGTATTTCTAGAGACACGTACTCTTACTGAACTCTCTGTTTCTCTAATATTTACAGTTTCTGCACCTCCTCTTATACAATGAGAACTTGTTTTAAAATTAATTGTATGTTTTTGTTTTGTGCTTTCTAGAGAGAGTTTACTTATGTAGCCATGACTACCCTAGAACTAATTTTGTATACTAGCAAAAGTTGACATATTAAAGTATGTTTGTTTGCTGATATATACAATACAAAGTTTGAACATCCAAATTGCAGTTTATAAAATGGACACTTTTAATCTAATACTAAAAATTAAAAATCTAAGAAACTTAAAATTTAAGTACATTAAAAGTCAAAAAAGGAACCGTTCCACATAGTTTTTTAGAAGCCATTTAAAAAAAATAAATTGATACATTTCAATGACAGATGGTATACCCAATGAGATTAGAAAAGTACTTGGTATAACTGTACTTGGTAATAAATGTGGTAACCATTACTGTAGAAAGGGTATCCTATGGTGTCAAGTATGAAGAAAATGAGACCTGGAAAGGCAGGTACAAATTGCTAATACAATGTAATAGAAAAGTTTTAGTACTGATTCTTTAAAATATACAATCAAGCCACACATGGTGACACATTTTTTATAATTATGCCCTTGGGAGTTGGAAATTGATGATCTGCAGTGCAAAGGGAATCTAACCTATAAAAAAGCTTTTAGCCAGCCTCAGCAATATAAGACCAAAGCATCATTTGTCAAAGTACCTCAACAAAACCTGGACTTTGACTCTACTATATATATATATATATGTATTGTATGTAGAAAATTTTTAAAAAATTAAAGTTAAAAGTATATATATAATGCTTTAGTAAGATCAGTAAAGTAGTTTCATTATATAAACATAATAGTATTTATTTGCTCAATTAGTTTTGTCAATAATTAGTAGTGAATTTTGGCATTATAATTAAAAACTTTCAAACTCCAAACCTATTAATGCTTTTCTTATTCAGTCATGTTAATAGATTGCTTAAAATATCATGCTTCAGTTGTAAGGTTTTGTTTATAGTATTATATTTAATCTATAAAATAAAGATGTTTCGTGCTATGTCATTAATATTAATTAACCAAGAATTGTAGTACAAAAAAACAGTATAGTAAATGATTTGTTAATTAGAAGCACAAGGGCTGGCTACCTGTTAAATTTAATATAAAAATTTGGTCATATTTTCTCTTTGGAGTGTTTTACAATTACTCATTGTTCTTAATGTCTTTATAGCATGTGACAAATATTTGCTTTTGTCCATAAAAATTACAAACTGTAGTTAGCTTTTATTTGTCATAATTATGTTATTTATAAAATAACACTGAATCTGATGTTTCCACATTGGATTTAGCAATTAAAATATTTTATTTTTTAAGGAAAGTTGAATTATTGTGACAATATTTGTAAAAATATTCAAGTAGTATGTAAATCAAATAAATGCATAATTTTTTATCAAAATAAGATATTTAGAATTATTGTAATCAGAGGTTTTGAAATTTCTAAGTTAGTAAATTGTTCAGTATTTTGAACATTTTAAATGTTAGGACAGATGGTAAGAATAAGTAGGGGTAACAGAGAGCAAACATATAATCAAAGTACTTTATATATTTGTTGTTGTAATGATGCAATAAGTATCAGCAAATTCAATATTTTCTTACAATTAATATTCCTTAATAAGAAAATAAACTCATCTTTGAGAATTTTTAATGAAAAAACTAAATTAAATTTAAAATATATTTTGTGAAATTAACTAGTTAATTGAAATTAGTCAATGTGTCTGTGTTCAATAGTAGAGAATGAGTGAAAAGTAATAAAAAATACTGAAAAACTCAAATAAATATAATTTATATTTTCCATTTATAAATTGGAACCTGTCACTTATCATATAAAATGCAGCTTTCCTGGCCCAATAGGATCAATGTTTAGTATTTTTGTCTAAATATTTCAATATTATTTTTTAAAATCAGCAACCAAGAGTTTAGAGGCTATTTTTTTAGGTACATTTTTACCTTTTTATTCTGAATAAGACACAGATTGTATGTAGAAGACATTATAATATCGAGAGATATCCCCATGCTGTATGACCTATTAAATGATTCTTTGTTAGTGGCAGCTGTTCAGCTAGGGAGGTCTTGCCTCCAAAAGGATGGCATGAAGAGAGGCTCACAGCAAACATAGGACACTTTCCAGGTGGAATACAGAGAAGCTATCTTGTTAAGAATTCTTGCAATATGTCATTGTAATAACCATATTGTTTAAAAAGCTGTTTCACTCCAAAGGAGATGTCCCTCAACTGAAGAATGGATTAACAAACTGTGGTACATCTACACAATGGAGTACTACTCAGCAGTAAGAAAAAAAATGATATCCTAAAATTTGCAGAATTTGGAGAATATTCTACTGAGTGAGGTATCACAAACTGAGAAAGATAAGCAGGGGATGTACTCACTCATTAGTGGACTCTAAACAAACAATCAAACAAGAAAAAAGCAAAGCATGCCCAAGCTGCAAACCACAACCACTGAACAGCTTGGGATCAGAAACACCCTGGACTGACACGTTGGATCCCACTCCCCCCTAGAGGAACACCCGACTCACTCTTGAGGGAGAAGGGAGAAAACTGCATCTGCCAGAAGTGGAGACTGAACTAAGCAATACTGGGGCAGTGGGACCATGGGACTGCCTGCAGCCTGCCCAGGGATGGGATGGGGATTTGTGGAGAAGAAAGAATGACCTGATGTGGTGGGAGGGGGAAGAGACCTTGAATAAGGATATACAAGGTTAGAAAGTGTGACTTCTTTGTTTAATAATAATAATAATAATAATAATAATAAAGGAAAAAATAAAACAATAAAATTCAGTTTTTCTCATAAAAAGAAAGCTGCTTCACTCAAGAAAGGTTTTGAGAAAGAGTTTTAATATCTGTACATTCTGACACACATGTGTGCCAAGAACTGCTGTATATTTGAGTACCTCATACTGCATGGTCAGATGCCATGTTATTCCCTAAAACTCTGAAGATAAAAACAAAGAACTGAGAGAAGGCTGAGAATCTCATATTGATCTTTAATAAAATACTGCTCAGAATTTCTTTTACAGAAATAAGTTTTCAGAACTTCTTTTACAGAAAAGTGTATCACTAGCATCAATTCATTTTATTCACTTCACTCCCAGAAAAATAAAATATTAATTCATTCTTTATAGAAAATGTCTGGTTATAATTAGATATAAATGATACTTGTATCAGGGATGACAAACATCATATTTCCCTTTTCCCATCTTAACTAAAAATGAGAAATATAAATCCTGATCAAACTGCTACATCTGGTATGATAGAAAAATACTGGGTATGCAAAGTGTGATAAAATTTCATCTCCATAAAATAGTTATTATTACCTATATTTCAGTAATGATAAACTAAAATTTAATGATATCAGTGAAACAACAAAGTAGAAATATGAATTCAAATATTTTCACTTATTTTTTTTGTGATAGAAAAATGATGTCTTTGAAGGTAAATTATATTTCTAGCCAAACCAAAAAAAGGAAAGCATAGGTTTCAAAAAATTCACAGCTTTCATAATGATTGTTATTAAATTATCAGCATCGCAAAATCATTAATTTAATTTTCATTTTTATCCTCATTTAAAAGTAAAAATATTGATATTCTTTGCTATCCTTTTTTGCCTTTGTAAGTGAACAAGTTGCTTTATACCCTCTAATAAATAAATAAATAAATAAATAAATAAATAAATAAATAAATAAATAGAAAAATTGTCAAATACAGGAAATATATCAAACATCAGTATGATGCAAAAATACCATCATTCTTTCATATTAAAATTAATTTGCATTCAGTTTTAAAATTAAATAATTAAAATAATAATATATTAATATTTTATTCACTAACAAATAAAAAATTTCTTCATGAAATGGTCTTTTTAGAATAGAATCATGATGGAGTAATTATTATGGTAATGTAGTTCATAAAATCCATTCTGTTATATAGCTATTGGAAACAGAAAGATTTATGCTCAGTCTCAATTCTTAATGCAATAAAGAAGAAGTTGGCACAACTTCAATACTGAAATTATTTGCTATGCAACCTGTTTTAAGATATTTATAGTTAAATTAAATAATATTTGTTTTAAAGCAAACCCCTTTTTAAGAAAGAGAAATGTATGCTGGCCTCTTAACAATAAAACAAATCAAATGAAATCAAACTGAAACACATTATAGAGCGAGAGAATTTACAGATGATAGATTAAAATTTAATATAAATATAATTTTATAAGTGAATTGAAAATTTACTAATTATTAGATAACTAAAAATAAAGGTGAAGTATGTGCAGTATTTAGCCTTCGTAGTGACTCTATTTATTATTTTATCTATAATATCTAAACATAAAACTGTCTTAGTACTATGTATTATATCACAAGGATTGAATATATGTATGTGTGTATTCCAAAGTTTATACATATATATTTTATATTATAAATAATTTGTACAGTAATATATACATCAAAGAAACAATTAATGAAAATGATTTTTGAAGAATATATGCAAATTCTTGCTTTTCAAGTTCATAATATTTAATATTTCTTATCCATACTCATTTTTCATAATTTTCATTTAATTCACATTATATCTATAGATTTGATTAGAATGCACTGAAGATCATTTATAAATTTTATGTCTTTGATATATTTTTTATATTTATAGAAGTATGTGTATACAAATCAAATGTACACTAATTGAAGAAAAGTAAACATAGCATACTGAATTAGTAATGGAAGTTACCAAAATTTTTTTCTCTTGATACTTCATATATACTCCTTATTGAAAATTGAGGCTATAAAACATAGTATCTCACAATATCTATGGCAGTTATTTAAACAGGAATAAAATATTTTCTTAACTACACAAACACCCAAAAGTGAGTCCTGTTATGTGTGGCTCCAGCACAATTGATCCTAAAATTTTCTTATGTGCTCTGAATTTTTTTACTTCCTTGATGCGACTTGGGTTATTGTCACATCAATATTGCACCATAGCACACTGTGGAGATCATTTATGAAGTATCCTTGAGTTGCTAATAGCACAACAACTCAGTCTCTGAAAGCTACCCTTATGTTTTCTTCTACCTTTAATGATTCTTGGAACCTGAATATAAAGTAAGTTTTGTTATAAACTTTCTGTTTGCCATCCTACACATTTGGTTGCCTGCTGCAAATACTTCCATTAGTTTATATACTTTGCACTTAAACTACAGTGTTACATGTTTAAAATGACATTTAGTGACCAATTTGATGATCTTAAAATAATTTTCTACTATTCTAAATAATAGAGCTTTTCAAAATTGTTTAACAATGCTATGCATAATTTGATGCTCATTTTCATATTTTTCTTTATTTTTCTAATTTTTTATTATTAATAAAGTCTTACGTTTTTATCCATGTATCTTCTTGTTCAAATGCCCTTCCCCTCCTGCCCTTACAAGTCACTCTTCTCCCATCTTATCTCCTCCACAGCAAGGACAGTAGGTCCCAAGGTCCCAAGGTGGCTTAGTTCAGCATCCATTCCAGGCAGAACCACTTTCCTCACCCCAACATCAAGACTGGGTCAGGTATTCCTCTGGAGGGAATGGGCTCCAAAGTGCCAGTTCAAGGTGCTTCAGAACACAGGCTGTTCAGTGTTTGTGGTTTGCAGCTTGGACATGCTTTGCTTTTTGTTTAAAGTTCACTACTGAGTGAATTCAGTTTCCTCACCCCAACATCAAATGGAGGAGTGCTCCCCTTTTTCGGCAACTTCTCCAGCATAGGCTGTCTACTGTGTCTTTTATCTTAGACAATCTGACAGGTGTCAGGTGGTATCTCACAGTTGTATTGATTTGCCTTTTTATGATGGGTAAAGAAGTTGAGCACTTTTTCAAGAGTCTTTCAGCCATGAAAAAAATGACATATGTTTCTTTTAACCTCTGTATCCCCTTATGCAGGCTTCCTTCCACCTCCTGCCCCTCCCAGTCACTCATTCTTTTCTTCAGATTTTCTCCTCTGCAGCTAGGACAGGAGGTCCCAAGGTCCCAAGATGGCTTAGTTAAACATCAACTCCAGGCAGATCTGCTTTCCTCACAAATACATCAAGACTAAGTCAGGTGTTTCTCTGGAGAAAATGGCTCCAAGCAGCCTGTCCAATGTGTTTCAGATCCCAAGTTTTTAGTGGTTGTGGTTTGCAGCTTGGACATGCTTACCATTGTTTTTTTAGGTCCACCAATGAGTGAGTACATCGCCTTTTTTCTTTCTGAGTATGTGAGCCCTTGCTCAGGAGGATATTCTCCAAATCCATAAATTTACCTGCAAATTTATGGATATTATTTATCCTAATAAATTACACAATGAGTAATAATCCATTGTGTAATTGTACCATAGTTTGTTAATCCATTCTTCAATTGAGAGGCATATAGGATGTTTCTAGGTACTTGCTATTATGATTAATGTTGCTATGAATATAGTTGAGATAATGCCTTTGCAGTGCCAATGTGCACCTTTAGAGTGTATGCTAAGTAGTGGTCTTGCTGGGTTTTGGGGAGACTGATTTCCAGGTTTCTGAGAAATCTCCATACTGTGTTCCAGAGCAGCTGGACCAGCTTACACTCCCAACAAAAATGGAGGAGTGCTCCCTTACTCAACACCCTCTACAGCATAGGCAGTCATCTAATGTCTTTTTTTATTTATTTTGTATTTATTAAGAAAAACAGTAAATTGAATTTAAAATGCTGATAAGTTAACAACTATAAAGAAAATAAAAATCATAAGCATGACTTGTCAACGGGAATAGTGCAAATAATTTGCTACACATAAAATTACTTTGTGTTCAGCTTTCCCTCAGAATTTTTTTTTCTATCCCTGTGTATCCTTATTCAAGGTCCCTTCCCACTCCCTTCACATCAGGTCATTTTTTTCTTCTCCACAGCTCCCCATCCCATTCCTAGGTAGGGAGAAGACACTCCCATGGTCCCACTGATCCAATAATGCTTAGTCAGTCTCCACTCCTGGCAAATCCAGTTTTGTCTCCCCTCCCTCAAGAGTGAGTCAGGTGTTCCTCTAGGTGGAGTGGGATCCGAAGGATCGGTCCAGGGTGTTTCTGATCCCAAGCAGTTCAGTAGTTGTGGTTTGAAGCTTGGGCATGCTAGGCTTTTATCTTGTTTGTTTGTGTAGAGACCACTAATGAGTGAGTACATCCCCTGCTTATATTTCTGAGTTTGTGAAACCCCGTTCAGGAGGATATTCTCCAAATCCATCCATTTACCTGCGAATTTTAGGATATCATTTTTTCTTACTGCTGAGTAGAATTCCATTGTGTAGATGTACCACAGTTTGTTAATCCATTCTTCAGTTGAGGGACATCTAGGTTGGTTCCACCTTCTTGCTATTACAAATAATGTTGCTATGAACATAGTTGAGCTAATACCTTTGGAGTGTGAATGTGCATCTTTAGGGTATTCACCCAGAAGTGGTATTGCTGGGTCCTTGGGGAGATTGATTCTCAATTTTCTGAGAAACCACCACATTGCATTCCAAAGTGGCTGAACAAGCTTACACTCCCACCAACAATGGTGGAGTGTTCCCCTTGATCCTCATCCTGTCCAACATAAGCTGTCATTTGTGCCTTTTATCTTAGCCAACCTAGCAAGTGTTAGGTGTTATCTCAAAGTTGTTTTGATTTGCATTTATCTGATGGCTAAAGATGATGAGTACTTTTTCAGGTGCCTTTCAGCCATTTGTAATTCCTCTGCTGAGAATTCCCTTTTTAGATCTGAACCCCATTTTTTGATTGGGTTATTCAAGGTTTTGGGCTCTAGATTCTTGAGCTCTTTATATATCTTAGAGATCAGTCCTCTGTCACTTGTAGGGTTGGTGAAAACCTTTACTCATTCTGTAGGCTGGCGTTTTGTCCTATTGACAGTATCCTAGACTTTACAGAAGCTTCCTAGCTTCAGGAGATAACTTAGTGATTGTTGGTCTTAGTGTCTGTGGCACTGGTGTTATATTTAGGAAGTGATCACCTGTGCCAATACCTAGAAGTGTATTTCCAACCTTTTTTTCTATCAAGTTCAAAGTGACTGGGCTTATGTTGAGTTCTTTGATCCACTTGGATTTGAGTTTTGTGCAGGGTGACAGATCGGATCTATTTGCATTTTTCTACACACTTCCATCCAGCTATGCCAACACCATTTATTAAATACACTATCTTTTTTCCATTGAATGTTTTGGGCCTCTTTGTCAAAGATCAGGTGTTCATAGGTTTTTGGGTTAATGTCTGCATCCTTAATTCTATTCCATTGATCCACAAGTCTGTTTTCATGCCAGTACCAGGCTGTTTTTATTACTGTAGTTCTATAGTATAACTTGAAGTCAGGGATGTTAATACCTCCTGAGGTTCTTGTTTTGAATAAAATTGTTTTGACAAACCTGGCTTTCCTTTTATTCCAAATGAAATTGTATATTGTTCTCTCAAGGTCCAAAAAATATTGTGTTGGGATTTTGATGGGCAGTGCATTGAATCTGTTGATTGCCTTTGGTAGAATTGCCATTTTTACTATGTTGATCATACCAATAAAGGAACATGTGAGAGCTTTCCATTTTCTGATATCCTCTTCAATTTCTTTCTTCAGTGATTTAAAATTTTTGTCAAATAGGTCTGTTACTTCTTTGGTTATAGTTACTCCAAGGTATTTAATACTATTTGCAGCTATTATGAATGGTAATGTTTCCCTTATTTCTTTTTCAGCTCTTCTATCTTTAGTGTATAGAAGGGCTACTGATTTC
>PVIH01012684.1:0-62262 GCA_004025045.1 Sigmodon hispidus | reverse complement strand
CCTCAGATTTTCCTGTGCTTGCTTTCTCGTCATTGAGGCTTTCCCTTATGTGATTTCTTTACACAGGTTGTCATACACACAGCCACTCTACTGAAAGTATGAAAGTGCCTCTTCCCAGAACCCATACCATCTTCATGGTACTTCTACACCAAAGAGTGTGTTTTTTAATACCTTTGTCCACTGAAGGTAAACTGCATAAGATGAAAACCTCGGCTCTGCTTGCTGCTGTCATCACACTAGCATAGATTCTATAACTCGAATAAACTGCTACTTACTACTGAATACTCTTTTTACTTCTTTTCTTGTAATATACAGGATTTTGGAGATGGAGGTGCTTTCCCAGAAATCCATGTGGCCCAGTATCCCCTGGATATGGGACGAAAGAAAAAAATGTCGAATGCACTGGCCATTCAGGTGGATCCTGAAGGGAAAATTAAATACGATGCAATTGCTCGACAAGGGCAGTCCAAAGACAAGGTAACCTCCCATTGCTTTTTTTTGTTGTTGTTGTTGTTAGTAAATATTTTGTGATGTTTTATTGTATTTTGTGGAAATGGTAAATTACTTGCCATTTTGGAATATGTAAGAATAGCAGTGAAGTTGGAGCTGGAGAGAGGCTCACTGATTAAGAACACTTGCTGTTCTTGCAGAGGACCTGGGTTCAATTTCTGGCTCTGGTGCCCTCTTCTGACCTCCAAGGGCACCAGCCATGCACCTGATGCAGGCAAAACATTCACACACACAAAATCAGTCTTTTTAAAAAGCAGTGCGGTTAGGGCTCTAATTGATGGTGCTTGATGTACATAGCCCTGGTTTGAGTCCAGCAGCAAAAATCAATAAAATCACTATAAAATATATTATATAGCTGTAAACATACTTTAACTCTGACCAGCAGAGACATTGTGTCTTGAAATTCTGTACAAAAGGGTACTAGCTTCTCGCCCCTTTAATACAGTTCAGCATGTGGCTCAGGCTAGCCTCGAACTCAGATCTTTCTGCCTTCAACCTCCCAGTGCTACAGGCTGCACCCATCAGGCCAGGATACCTTTCCTACTTAGGTTTTGTTTGTTTTATATTTCAAGAAGTTATTTTTTCAAAGTGCTACCAGACATGTAAAGTCAGTAATCCCAGACTCGTAAGAAAAATCGGCTGTTTCTGGTCTTGTTAGCGGTGGAACCCAGGGCCTCATGCATGGTAGGCAAGTGTTCTACAGCTGAACTATGCCTCCCCACCCCAAATCAGCTTTTACTTTTGTGTATATACAAAATTCCCTCCATATATTTGAGGAATATTTACATGGATGCTTTATTTCTTTACTTTTTGTGGGTGGTATTAGCTATTCAACCCAGGATGTTTGTGTGTATGTGAAGCCTATGCTCCACCACTGAACTATATTCCCACTATAATCCACCTGCCTCCCAAGTGCTGGGATTAAAGGTGTGCACCACCATTGCCTACATAACACAGACTCTTTTCTTGTAAACTTTATTTACTTTATTTGCCTTGGTGTGTGCCTGGAACTGGGAACTGGAACTACAAACAGTTGTGAACTACCATGTGGATGCTGGGAATTGAACTCAGGTCCTCTGGAAGAGCAGTCAGTGCTCTTAACCACTGAGCCATCTCTCCAGCCCCAGCACAGACTCTTTTTTGCACCCAGATTTAGTATCTTAAAGGCAATCCCCAAACCCCCAAAATCGCTTCAAATAGTCTCATCCCAGTGTGGCTACACTTAGCTGAGGAACTGTTCTGAAGTCCTAGCTTTTTTGTTTTTCTTGTAAATAATACTTGATTGGATGCAGTTGGTTGCCTTGGGATTGGTTTCCATTGTCTGCTGCACTTCCTTTCCCATCTCAGCTAGTTGGCATAGGTGGCCCTGTGGGAAAGGGTGATAACAATATTCTGTGTGCTCTAATGTAATTTATCTTTATGGCTACCCTTCCTTGCCTCCAAGATGTTTATTGTTAAAAGCTCTGTCCTGCTCAGTTTTCTTGTCATTTTGTATTACTGTGTATAAGATGTGTCTATCTACGGTTTGTTAAATACCATTTAATCAAATCCAAGCCTAAATGTGTAATATGCAAAGAGGGGTAAGGGGGCTGAGGACTGAACCCAGGGCTTATGCTTGCTAAATACTCTGCCCCATAATTTGTCGTTTATACTTGATTATGTTTGAATTCTGTAAAAGCCTTTGTAATCACTTCTGCCAAAAGTCTGGAAATTGTTTTTTATTTTATATACATAGTATACATACATATGTATGTACATACATATATTTATTATGCAAGTAGAACTGGCCATAGTGGTGTACACAGATGGTGCCAGCATTTATAAGGCTGAGTGTCTCTGTTAAAAAGAACAAAGAAAAAATTTGGAGTTTGAGGCTTGGCGACATGGCTCAGCAGGTCCAGACACCTGCTGCTAACCCTGACAACTGTGTTTGATTCCTGAGAACCAAGTTTTGCAAGTTGTTGTACATGCCGAGGTACATGTGCATCCACAAACGTGCACGTAAAGAAAATGTTCTACAGGTATTAGATTCTGATGGTAAAGAAACCTGTAGGGAGCCAGATGTCGGATACACACCTTTAATCCCAGCGGAAGCAGGCAGGTGTCTGAATTCTAGGCCAACTGGGCTACATAGAGAGACCTTGTCTCAAAAAACAAAACAACAAAAAGATCCCTACTTATACAAGGTCTCCCTTGCTTTTTTTGATATTTTATTGGCCAGCTTTAGCAGCTGTAACTACTTCTATTGTGGATTAGATTGTTAAAATTGAACTGTAGAATTTGGGGCTTCAGTATGTGACCAAAGTAAGTTTCCAAAACATTGTCATTTGCATAATGAAGGCCTTTTATTTATAATGTAGCCACTAAAACTGGTGAACTTAATGAACCCAGAGCTAGTCATTTAAGAGAGTTTAGGTTCATACAACATTTTTGGGTTTTGTTTTGTCTTGTTTTTTAGCTAAAGGTTGATAGATTGTTTTAGAATGCATTGAATGACTTAGCTTTGGTTGAGTAGCTGTCACATTCTTTGGCCTACTCAGGGAATGCTGCTCTTGATAGCTCAGAACTGTCTCGGGAGTTGTACTGTGTGCAGTATGCCTGGTGCTTCCTGTTGGATGCCAACAGTTCTCTGGCCACCGCTGTGGTCTTAACCAGAGCATCCTGTTCATGTTCAGAGCCTCTTGAGGGAAGCCAGAAGGTACCATAGCTAGCTCCCCACTTAGAAAACCCAGGCTTTCTGTTCCAGGAGAAAGAGGACAACTCTCTGTACAAACTAGATTTTTAAAGTTGATTATCATTCAGAAGATTTGTATGCAGAGACCAAGGGTGAATGAAAACAGTCTGTTAGATTATGAGCTTGTACTACATACTGGAGTTTCCAGTTAATTCCAGAGGAAACTGTTATTCTTTAGGAGAGAGAGTGCTCACTGGAATATTAATAGTGAAAGAGCGAGGCCATAAATGTTCATGGTGGGTATAAGAGAGGGAAAAAGACTTCATTCTGGGAAAAATCTAAGGCCACTGATCTCTACATGTGAAGAAAGTACAGTGCCTAAGACATTCCTAAGAGAAAACTGGGAGGAAACGTTTCTCCAGATACATTTTGATAGGATTTTATAGTCTTCACTGATGTCTTGAAAACCATGATTTGTCCAGTTTTCCTTCTGCACCTGTTTAATGGAAAGCATTCTGTGCATCCTAAAGGGATATCATTAACCTCCTCCCAAACTCCAACAACTTCAAATGACCCCGTGATAAACCCTGTGTTATTAGCTTGTTTATGCTGCATGTGGCATGCATGGTGGGCATATTGAGTGGCTCACCTTTCAGTCAGTCCTGTTCTTGTCAGTACAGTAGTCAGGTGGCATGCTGCTTTCTCTTTATGTTTTCAAGATGCTTTTATTTTTACATATCTGAATATCTTGCCTGTTTGTATTGTATGTACACCACATGTATGCTTGGTGCCTGTTGAGGTCAAAAGTGGGTGCTGCCATGCCTGGCCTTGCTTTTCTCTTGATGATTAAAGCTGTTTATGTTCCTACCTTCAAGGGCTTACTGTAGTTTTCAGATAACTCCTCCCAGCCATGTTGCCTACTGAGATGCCGAGTTTCTTCAGCACATTTGGTTTTAGGCTGTAAACTGTCAGAGTGTATAGTTAATTACCACAAAGGAATCTTGCTTTTGAGATGTTCTTCACTCTGTCTTACAATATGTTAGAACCTCGCTGATGTTTGTTTAAAGTGTTACTAACTTTGGAATACCCAAATAAGCAGCAGCAAATGGCTCTTATGTGCTAAGTTAGTATTGAGATTATAGTGAACATACATGACTACTAGGGAGCCATGTACTTAGAATCTTCTTATAATGTCTACCATGGCATCAGAGTCTCAGTGTTTTCTACAGTATTAGAAAGTTTTCAGTTTGTGATAATATAGATTTTTCCACCTTGAAAAGAATAGGCTTTTGAGGTTGGTTACTAGCTATATATATATGGTCCTTATATGCTGCACCTTGTTCTCACTATTGTGTGCTTCTGGGTCCCTTATGGATGCTTGTAAAAGATGGTGTCAGTGATGGCTCTTGTATTAGTAGTGACCCTGGTGCTAAATTCCTGACCCTTCTTCTCATCCTTTAAATAGTAAGCTAGACAGTTCAGTATGTAGCTCTGTGAATCAGTACTTTGTATAAAAAGTTCTAAGCCTGGCACTAATGGCACACTTGTGGTCCCAGCTTATTAGCGGATATGTCCCTTGAGCATGTTTGGATTCAGCCTGGACAACTTGCCATTTTCTGTCTCTTCTACATATAAATAAGGCACCTCTAAACTATATATATATATATATATATATATATATATATATATTCATTTACACAAGTATTGACTGAATGCCTTCTGTAGACCAGGTACTGTTGCAGGTGCCAGAAATCCATTAGTGAGTGTTCTCATAGGTAACTAGGTATGATTTTGCAAGCCTTGTGGGTGGATAAGAACGTTAAATTAGTCTGAATGCAGGCAGGCAGAACCACATGGTATCAAATAATAAGAGCTCAGTAAATGCAAGCTGTGATTGTCATTTTCGTTGTTTTAGCAGGTTGACTTAGGGGAAAAAGCATAGTATGATGAATGCTTTGAAGAAAGTAGACCATGTGCTGAGGTGCAGAATGATTGGGTCTGGAGGGAAGCCAGACCTCAGCCAATCTAGAACACTGAGATTTAGAGCTTTTTAAGAACTCAGGGCAGCATTCCACACACACTTGGAATTGGGAAAAGAGAACTTGTTCAAGGAACAGAAGAGCTATGTCCCACAATATGAATGAGGGCATGAGTAAGCAGGAGAAATGGGGCTGTAGGCACAGCCAGCTTGAGTAGGGAATTGAGAGCAGTTTACATCTCCTTTCTAACTGTTTTAAGAGATGCCATAGTAGGTTAGGATTTTAGCTTTTAGTAGTAATTATCTTTCAAAGAAAAAATTTGAAGATCAAGGGCACCAGGAATTTTGTTTCCTATTTATGAGTTGTATAAATTTTCGCCTTTTTTAAAAGATTTGTTTTTGTTGTTTGGGTATTGTTATGTCTTTGAGACAGGATCTCTCCCTGGTAGCACTAAAAGGTTTGGAACTCAGGTAGACCAAGCTGGCCTGATAATGACAGAGATGAACTGTTTCTGCTTCCCAGGTTCTGGGTTAAAGGCGTGTGCCACCACTCCCAACACAAAGATTTATTTTTGTGCATGTGAAATGTGTTTGCCTGTTATGTGCATATGAGGAACACATGTACCTGGTATCCTTGAAGGCCAGAAAAAAATGGCAGATCCCCTGGAACCAAAGTTGCAGACTGTTGTGAGTTAGCTACCTAACTGGAAGTTCACTGGAAACTGAACCTTGGTCCTTTGTAAGGGCAGAAAATGTTCTTACCTGCTAAGCAATGTCTCCTGCCCCATAAGTTGTTCTTTTTAATGTATGCGTATCAAAGAATTTCTAACAAAAGCATTAAAATCTAGAATATTTATTAAATTTCCAGTATCTTTTTTTCTTTAAAGTCTGCTTTGTATATTTTAATGAAAATACTTAGGAAATACAGATAATTGGCAAGTGATTAATTTGTTTCAAGAGCCCATAATATCAGTATCAACCTAAAAGGATGGTGTTGGTCCTGATTCAGTTCATAAGGTCACCTTGAAGTGGAGTATAGAGCAAGTTATGTATTGGGTAATTTGATTCTATTGTCAATTTACTGCAACCCAACCTGGAATCATGTGAGAAGGGAGCTTTAGAGTAATTGTCTAAATCAGGTTGGCCTGTGGGCGTGTCTGCAGGAACTTGTCTTAATGACTGATAAAAGAAGGCAGTCCTTTGTGGGCGCCACCATCCTCTGGGCAAGGGTTCCTGTACTAAGGGAGCAGGCAGCAAAATGCATTCATCTCTCCCTGCTCTTGACTGCATATAATGTGACTAGCTGCTTGAGTTCCTGCCTTGACTTCTCTCAATAATAGACGCTAACTTGGAATTATAAGCCAAATAAACCCTTTTCTCCCCAAATTTCTTTTGGTCAGGCTGTCCTAGAGACAGAAATAAAATTAGGACACACATATAAATATATTTTTGTTTTTCTCTTTTGTAGAAGAAAATATTCTGGATTTTTCTTTTCGTTCATGTTCACTTTCCTAGTTTGTGAATAGAATTGATTTCAAAAAACAGAAACATTATAAATAGGATGAGGTCAATGGAATTGTCTAGGCTCAGTGAATATGGAAATTATTTAGTAACCCAACTTAAATTCTGATGAGTTTTAAATCCAAGATAATGGTGCTATAGGCAATTTATATCATCATTAATTTCAAGTCCTAGTGAGCCTCAAAAATAGAGATCACTGATGCATAAGATTTTGTTGGCAGAATGTATTTGGTTACTGACTTGATTAGAAGATTTTAAATAATTTAAATGCATAGGGTCAAAGGAAAGTGATCAGCTTGGAGCCAGAGCAGCAATTTGTGTACATATTTTAAGCTCCTTTAGTTTTAAAATCTGAATGACAAAACTGAGTATCCTAAATGCATAAATGTGCTGAAAGAATGTGTCCATGTCTAGAGTGACTTAATGAGGTTGATGCTCTCCATTCTATGTGTTCCTAAGCCTGCTTGTGTTTGAACACTTTAGGTCATTTACAGCAAATACACTGACCTGGTTCCAAAGGAGGTTATGAATGCAGATGACCCGGACCTGCAAAGGCCTGATGAAGAAGCTATTAAAGAGGTAACTAGGAGTTGATACATTTGATTATTTTAGATGACTTTGTGTCCTTATTAATTTTCAACTGCTGAACATGCTGCTTCTCACTTCAGATAACAGAGAAGACAAGAGTAGCCTTGGAGAAGTCTGTATCACAGAAGGTTGCTGCAGCCATGCCAGTTCGTGCAGCTGACAAGCTGGCTCCTGCTCAATATATCCGGTATGCTGGAAGTGTTAGTTGTCAGTCTCCATAGGTGGGATTTTGATGACTCACCAGTTTACAAAGCCAGTTACCAATGCATTGTCTTACATAATGACTTTAGAAGCCTATTGCCTCTTATTTGCTGCAGGGTTTTGGTTTTTGTTGTTATTGTTTTTAAGCTATATTTCTTTAGTGTATGAGTACTTTATTTGTGTGTATGCCTGCAGGACAGAAGAGGGAGTCAGACAGAAGAGGACATTGAATCCCATTATAGATGGTTGTGAGCCACCATATGAGTGCTGGGAATTGAACTCAGGACCTCTGGGAAGAGCAGCCACTTTTTAACCACTCTCCAGCCCCAGAAGTCTTTTTTTTTTTTTTTTTTTTTTTTTAATACCTATGTTAAGATGTTAACTATCATAAGCTGGTAGGTTAGCATGAGGTAAAGGCATGGGATCTGTGAGTGCTAGGCCAGCCAGGGCTACATAGTGAGACCCTGCCTCAAAACAAGATGTTAGCTGTTGAGACTTTCAGATGACTGCTGGGGTGGGGTGGGGGTTGTTAATTTTTTAGTTCTTTTAGGAAATAACCATTACCTATGGTGTATGACCCAAACCACAATTGTTTATAGTTTCCAGTTATATTTAATAAACATAATGCTGCTAAATGTTGAGGGCCTTCACTGGACTGTCTGTGTGAGGAATTATTGGGGCTAGATGTTGGGGGAAAACTTGGGTTAGTAGGGCTTCTGCCATAGTACTTTTACAACATACCCTGCATGTCGCTGGTGGGCAGACCGTTGTAACTATTTGTTTTCTTTTCAAAGAAAGTATTCATTTACTCACTGTTATTTTATATGTATGTCTGGGTGTTTTGCCTTCGTGCCCAGCGCCCAGCAAAGCTAGGAGGAGGAGTTGCAGGGAGTGCTGAGCTGTCATGTGGCTGCTGGAACTTAAACTCTGGAAGAGCAGTCTAAGCTCTTAAGTTCTGCAGCAACTCTTCAGCCCTAGCAATTTGTTCCCATCGTATAGACTTAGACTTAAAAGTAGGTGCTAGTTTTAGACGTGCAAAACTGAGCCAGGTGTGTTTCCCAGGTGGGATGTGGAAAGGATGCGGATGGAAGTCACTAACCACTTAACGAGAACATTTTGTTTGATTCACTTTCTGTTCCTTTTCTGGTCTGCTTCTGGCTGCCCTGCCTAAATGTATGGTTATTTTATATCAGTACTTGCTGAGAAGAATTGGAAGTGTAGTCACATGGAACTGTAATAGAAGAGGAATGCCTACCAAAAGCTTGAACTAATTACACCTTTAATTTTCATCTACTTTATTTAGTTATACACCATCTCAGCAAGGAGTAGCATTCAACTCTGGAGCTAAACAGAGAGTTATTCGGATGGTAGAAATGCAGAAAGATCCAATGGAGCCACCAAGATTTAAGTACGTATCTGGCCTTGAGTATCTTAATTAGGGTTTCTATTGGTGCAATGAAACGCCATGAGAAAAGAGCAAGCTGTGGAGGGAAGGGTTGGCTTACACTTCAGCATTGCTGCTCAGCACTGAAGGAAGTCGGGACGGGAACTCAGACAGGGTCCTGGAGGTTCAGACAGCTCTTAGAGACAGGGTTCTGAAAGCAGGGGCTGATGCAGAGACCATGGAGGGCAGCTGCTTACAGGCTTGCTCAGCCTGCTTCCTTATAGAACCCCAGACCAGGGATGACATCACCCTCCCCATTGATCACTAAGTGAGAAAATGCCTTATAGCTGGATCTTCTGGACGCATTTTCTCCACTGAGGCTCCATCCTCTGATAACTCTAGCTTGTGTCAGGTTGACATACAAAACTACCCAGTACAATGAGGATCAAAAAGAAAAGTATCCCTGTGTTCATTAACAGGTAAATAGATAAGCAAACATTAGCACAGCAGTACCTGCAATATTATTGGGCCAAGAAAAGGCCAATAGAGTACTACAATAACATAGATGAGTCTGAAAATAATTGTGGTGCATGAAAGAAGCAAGTCAAAAAAAAAGTAATACAGTGTTGTAGTTTTGTGTATAACTAAAAATGAGGTCAGCAGGCAGGCTCAGACACTTCAAGTCCAGTGACCAGAGTTCAGTTCCTGGGACTCGTGTGGCATCAGAAAAAAAACCACTTCTGCAAAGTTGTTCTCTGACCTCCATACTTGCCAAGATACATACACGCACCCCTGCCCTACAGAAAGAGAATAAATAAATTGATTTAATTTTTAAAATTCTAGAAAATGCAATTTTGTCCTTATAGACAGCCGATCAGTGGTTGCCCATAGAGAAGAGGGTGGGGATGGAGAAGAAAGGACACAGCACATGCAGAAGTTGATGATGAGGATGCTCACTGTCTAGATTGTGTGGTCCAGGTGATCTGATTCGACATTTCTTGTTTAATTAATCAGTTACATCAAGACTGAGTGCATTGCACTGTGCTGTGGTAACTGTGAGGTGAGGGGGGGCAGTGACCATATTTTACTAGCTAACAAACCAAGCGTGAAGTGTCCCATGAGCATTCATCGAAACAAAAAAGTTAAAGTGAGAAGGGAAGACTTGAGACCTGAGAACACAAAAGTGACCAAGGACTTCATGCTCTGATTTGATTGTTTTACTTTGATATATTCTTCAGGATTAATAAGAAAATTCCTCGAGGCCCACCATCTCCTCCTGCACCCGTAATGCATTCTCCTAGTCGAAAGGTAATCCTTGCTATAATCAAATCTTTTTTCACTTGTAGTTTTAATTTTATAAAGAGCCCCTCTGCCTATAGGTACATGTCACTATGGTGCTTAACCTTTTTTGTTTTACAAGATCAAATATGGACCTCATTAAGACTATGAAATACAGTGTGTTCATAGGAATGTTTGTAAATGTTAGCTGTGTCACCACTAGTAATTTGACCTCCGCTTTCAATGGAGTGGACAGGATCTGCTTTGATGTGCCAAAGTGTGGGTTTTCATCTGAAAGCAACCACATTGCCCCTCTCCTCCAAGTCGGGCACTTAAGTATGGAAAAAAGTACTGTCCAGCATTTGTAATGATCTGAAATCTCCTCCAGCTTTCCTTAAGGCTCATGTCTACTACACAGGAAGAGCGTGCACTGCTCCAACCATCTGTTTGGTGCATGTAGGGGAGGGTCTGTTTGGGGTTTGAGTTAGACTATAGTAATAGCATTTCCCCCCCTCACCTGTTTTTCAGATGACTGTAAAGGAACAACAAGAGTGGAAGATTCCCCCTTGTATTTCCAATTGGAAGAACGCAAAGGTGATTTTTTTTTTCTACATTCTGTTTGTATAGTCTCATAGGGATTACTCAGGAAAGGGACATTCCTTGAAGCCTTACTGCCTTACTTAGCTAAACATTCACAATAAGAAGCTACAGCTGCTGAGAGCATAGTTCAGTGTAAGCGCACACATTGAGCGTGTGATACTCAGAAACACCATCAGAACAGTAGAGACAGCTTCATGAGATGCTTTCAATTACACTTGGCCTGGTGCTTGATGCCATGTAAATCTCTCTGGCATATTATAGCTATCAGAGCATGTAGGTAAAAAAGAAAAAGTCAGAGCAAATTACCCTATTGGTTAAAGATATAATACTTTATGGAGATCAAATTTCTAGATTAGAATTATTTCCAGAGCTAGCTAGCAGTGTGCCTGATACATAGGCCAAACAGTATTAAATTTTAAAAAAAAGAAAAAAAGAATTATTTCCAGAAAAAATCAAACCCATGTCAGTGTTCACATGAGAAAGGAGAACAGTGAGTGTTTGGGTCTTCACTGCTTTAATTCCCAGGTACTCTTGCTAGGTAGCATTGCTGTCACAGTTATCATGCGTGTGTGGTATTTGCATGCCTGTGATCTCTGCACAGGAGAAACTAAAGCAGGAGGATGACAAGTTGGAGGCTCCCCTGGGCTAAGTCACAAGGTCCTGTCTAAAAAAAAAAACCCTAAAAATAAAACCTATATAGCAGAGATGCTGGCACCCTTGAGGCAGAGGCAGGACAGTCTGTAGGTTTGAGGCCAGCCTGGTTGAGTATTGAGTTCCAGGACAGCCAAGGTGAACAAAAATTCTATGTATCTCAGCTAACTGGCAGAGCTCCCAGAAGTTAGGGGAAGAAAATCTGTAAAATATGGAGTATATTTCCTAATTCTATTCCTTATAGGCTTGGAGTCCAGTTTGTGATTCCACTTTGATGGGTGAAGGCAGCAACACAGTCATGAGTTAAATATAGTTATGTATTCATCCTTCACTGGAATGATTGTCCACTGTCTTACTTGAGTTGATTCTTATCTGTGTAACTCCATAATGTGTTGAGATGATTCTGAAACACTGTGGGACTTCATTTATGTTTATAGATTCTTTTTAGATGGGAGCTTCTTTATATTTTTGGTTTGAAGACCATGATCTCACGCCTAGAACTTGCTATGTGGGCCACGCTGATCCTGAGCTTACAATCCTGCTTCAGTCTCTCAACTGGGGTTGCACACATGTATCCCCACACCGGACCAGTACTATCTTATGTTAGGAGACTATGGACATAAGATTAGTGTTTGGGAGAAGACTTAGAAATCTAGAAAACCAAACCCAGGCCTGAAAGTCTCATACATACATGTTGGGCATACTCCCTAGGTGATAGCAGTTTGTCTGCGTTCTCATGACTGTCAGTTTTACTCCTTGAGCAGCTATTTGAACAGTGGACAATGATTTCCTTGTACTGTGATCCACAGTTATTAACACAATTTCCTTTTTAAGCTTGGGCTCTTGCTTCATACTGTTGGTGTTCTAGTCCTAGATCACCTGCTTCCTGACTCTGAACTTGGCTGTGTCACCTCAGCACTCTGACCCGTCTTCCTCTGTGAAGTAGTGCTGTGTTACCAGTCTTACCTAGTTACTAGGATGATGAGACAGCGGACCCTCCATCCAGAGCACCCATTGTTAGTTGTTTCCCATAACCGTGTAAGACATATGAGAAATAGAAATTGAGTGGCCCTCCCACGGGAATGCACTAGGCCAGTGTTCCATGTTGACTATAGCTCCACTGAGCTGACTTGTCTTCCGCTTTCACTTCAGGGTTATACAATTCCTCTGGATAAACGGCTGGCTGCTGATGGAAGAGGCCTTCAAACTGTACACATAAACGAAAATTTTGCCAAACTGGCTGAAGCTCTATACATTGCTGATCGGAAGGTTGGTCATTTACTGTTTGCTGACTGTTCTTGCATCTATGATCCCACACCTCTTTACCTCAGGGACTAGAGAAACACTAACTTGAGTGTGCTGGTGACAGCAGGGACTAGCTACAGCTCTGCGTAGAGCCGCACCATCAGTGGTGATGTCATTCTATGGAGGCTGTTAGCTACTGTTAACATTTTGCATAGTTTTCTTCTATTTTAGATATCTACATGATGATCCCCAAAGGACAGTTGTAGGGAAAGATAGGTAAACATTCTGATTAAATGCTGCATAAAGTGGCATTAATGGTATTGGCTATTAATATTAAAAGTAAGTGCTGTATTAATTTGTACACGTACATACAAATAAGTGAGTTCTTGGGGTTTTTTATTTTTTTACTAGTCTTTCAGGTGTAGGCTAAGGTTTTGTCTTAAGGTGAAGTCATATTTAAATTTTTGGTGGGCTTTGTTTTTTTTTTTAAAAAAAACAAGATCTGACTTTTAGATGTAGATGAAAGTTTCATCTTAAGATAAATTCATGTTAATTTTTGGTAGGTTTTGATTTTTTGAGATAGGACTTGAGTTTTAAGCTCAGGCTATGCTGGAATTCATTTTATTCAGCCTCAGCCTCCTGAGTTCTAGTTGCAGGTATGCACTGCCCTGCCCAGCTACATTTATTCACCTATTTGTTTATGTTTTGAGGCTGGACTTCACTGTGGTTCAGTCTGTTTTGTTTTTGAGACAGCTCTTTCTACATAGCCCTGGCTGTCTTAGAACTCACTGTTAGACCAGACTGGCTTTAACTCGAGAGACTTATCCAACTCCGCTTCTGAGTACTGAGATTGATGGCATGTGCTACTGTGCGCAGTGGGTACCGGTTTAGTTTTGAACTCGTGGACTCAGATAATTTGTGTGTGTGTGTGTGTGTGTGTGTGTGCGCGCTGGGATTACTAGTGCTTGTTGTTATGCTCAGCCAGTATTTCATTTTTAGATTGTTTCTGAAAAAGCATTAGTAATGTGCTTGACTGATAAAATCAGTGGCGTCACTGCAGTTACAACTGTCAAACATTCCCAGAGCCCCAAGGTCAGCCTTCCAGTCTAGGGTCTCCGGCAGACTTGAGGAAGGTAGTTTGAACAGAGCTGTAAATATTTATCCTATGGCATGCTACACTAGCATCTCACCTTACTAAACAGGCTCGTGAAGCTGTGGAAATGCGAGCTCAAGTGGAGAGAAAGATGGCCCAAAAAGAGAAGGAGAAGCATGAAGAGAAACTTAGAGAAATGGCTCAGAAAGCCAGAGAAAGGAGAGCCGGGATCAAAACCCATGTGGAAAAAGGTATGACAGTCTCAGTTTGGAATTCACTTGAACAGCGTATACCTCTACCTCATTTTAGAACGTCTCCCTGGGCTGGGGCTGGGGGTGGGAGTGGGGTGGGTCCAGCATACGCAAGTACTGTGTATGTATGAGAAAAACTTTAAATTTAGATATTTTAGAAAAATGTAGAAGTGGGGTGTGACCTCTTTATTAAGCTAAAATAGAAAAAAAATGAAGAAATACATTATTGAAATGAGTTCTCCATAAGTCCTGAGTTCAATTCCCAGCAATCACATGGTGGCTCACAACCATGTATAATGACAACTGGTATCTTCTTCTGTATCCTGTATACATAATAAATAAATAAAATTAAATTTAAAAAAAGAATTCATAATTTTGATCAATATACAGTTGCTCTCTGTATCCCTAGGATTCTCAGCCATAGACTGAACTACTTAGGTTAGGTTAGGCAGTTGGCATCTCTACAGGATATTGAGAGGACGGTTGTACTTTAAAAGAAAAAAAAAAATGGCATAGTCTGGCTGTCCTGGAACCTCATATATAGACCCTGATAGTCCTCACACTTAGAGATCTGTTTACTTCTGTCCACAGAGTGCTTGAATTAAAGGCATGAGCCACCACACCCAGCCTGACAATTGCATCTTTTAACTTATGTTAATGCTAAATCAATTTGCCAACATTGTAAAATAATCTGGAGTTTTGCTACTTTGTAGACTGATATATCTTCTAGTCATTAAAATTGTCCCATGTTTTCTGCCTGGCTTTCTGTAATAATTGATATCAGTGTATCAAGTCTGTTATGAGGGGGAAGATGAATTTGTAATTTTTTTTTTATTTTTCCTCAAGATAGGGTTTCTTTGTGTAGCCCCTTACAATTTATAATGACAGTTTTCAAGTATAAGAAAGAGCTGAAAGCAATGCACCGTGAACTCCCGCCCCCTTTACCTAGATTCTGTGGTTAATTTTAAAAGCGGTCTTTAATCCCAGCACTCAGGAGGCAGACAGGTGGATCTCTGAGTTTTAATCCAGCGTGCACGGCAGAGCAATTTCCAGGACAACCAGGGATACACAGAGAAACCCTGTCTCAAAGAAACAGTTAGCATTACTGAATTTTCTTCACCTGTATGTTCACCTCTCCAATTTAGCTCAGCTTTCTACTTTGCTATATTTCAAGTAAATTGAAGGCAGCTGAAAGTAGAAGTCCACAGTACACAAACTAATTTGATTTAAATTGATTACAAGTAACCTTGTGCACACCTGTCATCTGGGAAGTGTTTGAGGCTAGCCTTGGCATATATTGATACCCTATCTCAAAAAATAGAAAAGTATGGCATTTTCTAAGGTTAAAGAGCCTCTTGTACAAAATATGAATAGCCATACAGTGACAATGTAATTTTCAACTGTGTCCACAGAGGACGGAGAAGCCCGGGAAAGGGATGAAATCCGTCATGATAGGCGGAAAGAGAGGCAGCATGACCGGAACCTTTCCAGAGCAGCTCCTGATAAGAGGTAGGTTGCTGCTTGGCATAATCACAGGTTAGGAAAGGGGGCATTTATGTGCCTAAGAGTTCTTGAGCTTGGTAATAAATTAGGGATTAACTTTATCTTAACAGAATTGACTTTCCATAGAAGGCAACCTACTCTTCCATCACCTTGTAGGACTAGTGTTTAATATGAAGAGTGGTGGAGATAGGGAAAGGGAATCTGGATTGAAAGCGGAGACTGGGATTATCTAGGTGTGTGCTTTTCCTATGCAGGTAATGGGATAAACTGATGTGTGTGTAGATGGAAAACCAGCTGCTATGGCCTTAGTGGCATTCTTTCTATGCCATCTACTGTGTCTAGTACAGTAGGATGGAGAGAGCAAATTTTAAGATTTAGAACAGAGCTTTATACAAGTAGAAAAATTTTACCCAATACATGTATAGGGACAAAGTAAGAATGAGAGAAGTTTGGAATTCACCAATGGATGAGGACTTCTGTTGATTCAAAGTCCAGAAAATATTGTGTTGCAAAGGTGGAATTTCAGGTTCAGGCTTAATGCAAATATGAAACATTTTCTTCCTATGTGAGTAATTTTTTATGCTCTGGTTATCCTAGGAGTTTATATCTTAAGGCATCTCTGCTGGGGTGATCCATTGTTAATTGGCATATTTCTTGTCTCTGGATAAGTTTAATCAGGGAAGCAGGACAGAATTGAACCCGTGTAGAAGGGAGAGGAATGAGGAATGTATCAACATGGTCAGTGAGTTGGAGACTCACTATATTGTAAAGGACGATGGCTCTGTACAGAAACAGGGCTCTTCAAACCAGTGAAGTGGCTGTGAGAATTGATGACAGAAAAGCTGTGAACTTGTAAAAGGATGAAAATATAATACTTTAAGACCTGAGCATCTTGTAAAGTGGTGACAGTTACCATGGTTTCATTGAGATGTGGATTGCTTCTGTACTAAAACAGCAGAGGAATTAATGTAATGTCAAAAGCCATTCAGAGTAATCTAGTCATTGTCATGTTTTCCTTGGGATCCTAGTAGGATAAAAATTACTATATAGTTGAGTCAAAACTGAGTGTGGCCTACTGAAAAGGACTGATGGTGTGTCCTGCATCCATTTGCATCCAAGAGCCAGTCCCTTGTTTGTTCTGCTGAGCTAATAGGTCCTAATTGTAGACTCCTGCCTACCTTGTCTAGCCATGCATCTGCAGTGAGGTAAGAGCTGCTAATGTGACTGTGCATTATCAGAAAATGTGTGTTCAGGAGACAGAAACATAACGTGTTCATTTCCTTTGCTTCTGAGAGTGGTTGTATTTATACTGCATATATCCATCTTGTCTGTAAAATGTATCCAGTTAATGATTGTCTGTTTGAAATAGGTCAAAACTACAGAGAAATGAAAATCGAGATATCAGTGAAGTCATTGCTCTTGGTGTGCCCAATCCCCGAACTTCCAATGAAGTTCAGTATGACCAAAGGCTCTTCAACCAATCCAAGGTACGAGGAACTTAGAAAATAGCTGTATCTTGTACGTTGGTTAGGATGTCTTTCCTCTGGGTAAAGTGCATACTTTGGATTTGGTTTAGCCAAGGGTATGCCAAAGCAATTACAGGAAAAATTTGGAAATTGTATGTTTTTACTTAAAAAATGAAAGTTGGACATGGTGTCTTTATTCCATTTGGGAGTCTGGACAGGAGAGATTCAAGGCCAGCCTGGTCTTGAAGCACTTCTGATTGTGACTTCTTAAAATCCGCTGTGATAAAGCTCTAGTAGACAATGAAAGAAATCAAGTGGTAATACTGGATACTGCTTTTCATTCTTTTTTTGTTTTATTATGTTTGTGGTTTTGTTTGTTCTTTGGAGACAGGGTTTCTCTGTTGCCCTGCTGTCTTGGAATTCACTCTGTAAACCAGGCTGACCTTGAACCTCAGACATCTGCCTGCCTCTGCCTGGTTTTAAAGGCATGTATCACCACTTACTGGCTTATCTTTTGTTTCTAAAACAAGTGGCTTCCTATAAAAAGCATCTTTTAGGTAATTTTTGTTTGTTTTTAGTTTCATAGCACCTTCAATTTGAAATCTTTTTAAAATGAAGCTTTTTGAGCTGAGAAGATAGCTCATTTGTTAGAGCATTTGCTTAGCATGCTTGAAGCACTGGGTAGGATCCCACGATGACATAAACCAGGTGTAGTAGGTATACTTGTAATGGTAGCATTTGGAAGGTAGGTCAGCCTGGGGTGCATAAAACCCTGTTTTAAGAAATATTAAAATATATAACCAAGCTATGGAACTGGATTATTAAAATAGTAGACTATCCGGAAATCACATTTCTAGTATTGGTTGTAATTAACCAGCCTAGAACAATTTAATCACTTGTTGTTGATTATTGACTTCCCATAAGTCAGATCAAAGATACCTTTGCCTCTGCCCTTAAAAAAGAACCCTTCTGTTGAATGTGCATGCACACACAGTGTAGTAGTGTCAGCTCTTCCTAGGATAAAATTGTGACTTGATAGTTTTAGAAGATATGCAGATAGCATTTAAGTAAGCTCTTCCAAGTAACAGGCTATTTTTTTGATACTTTTTATATTCCTGGCATTGTTTTAAATCTGCTTATCTCAATCCTTTAAGAACTGTGTTGGAGGGGGTGTATGAAGCCATGCAATTTTCATTTCTGTATTTTTCCATTTTCATTTGTATGCATGTTAGCATGTGTAGGTGCACATGTACAGGCATGTAAGGCCAGAGGTTGATATTGGGGGTTGTCTTTCTCTTTCTCTACCTTATTCTCTGAGGCTGAGATCTCCTATCTGCATCTTCAAAGGATGGAGCCACAGGCAAGCTTCCACACCCACATTTACATGGGTCTTAGGGGTCTAAACTCATGCTTGGAGTTCTCATGACTCTGGAGAAAGCTATTTCCCTATATCCCTATTATGTTTCATAGATATTTTTAAGATTTTCATTGAGAGCCAAATTGCCCTGTGCTTTAATAATGATGTTCTCTGGTAGCGGAGGTTTTTAATTATATTAATAATCAATTTTTAAAAATTAGTTTTTGTGAATTTCTTAAAACTAGTTGAGTTTTGACTGTAGTCATAGCCCCATCAACTCTTCGCAGATTCACCCCATCTTTTCTCTACACCTAACACTGTGTTGTTTATCTTATGGCTAGTTAAAGCTTTTGTTCTTTGAGACAGGGTTAGGGTTAGGTTATAGCTGTGGCTTTCCTGGAACTTGATATGTAGACCACAGCCAACTTAATCATACTTTTTAAATTAAGTCTCTAGGTAAGGACTCAAGTGTTTATGAACAAGTTTAACTTTTAAATATTGCAGTTGGGATTTTTTTTTTTTAATTATCTGTAAACATGGAAGTATTATTTCCTTACAAGTATTCAGATTCAACTTGAGATAACATTTTTACTTAGTGTCATTTATTTTTCCACAGGGTATGGACAGTGGATTTGCAGGTGGAGAAGATGAAATTTATAATGTTTATGATCAGGCCTGGAGAGGTGGGAAAGATATGGCTCAAAGTATCTACAGGCCCAGTAAAAATCTGGACAAGGATATGTATGGTGATGACCTAGAAACCAGGATAAAGACCAACAGGTACGAAAACAAACAGTTGATTTTCCTGTTTACACTAGTGAAACAATAGTTCATGACCTCTTCTCTTTTCTCCTAGATTTGTTCCTGATAAGGAGTTTTCTGGTTCAGACCGTAGACAGAGAAGCCGAGAGGGACCAGTTCAATTTGAGGAAGATCCTTTTGGTTTGGACAAATTTTTGGAAGAAGCCAAACAGCATGGTGGTTCTAAAAGACCCTCTGATAGCAGTCGCCCTAAGGAACATGAGCATGAAGGCAAGAAGCGGAGGAAGGAGTAGATAGGCCTCTCTTCAAAGCAAATGAACTCTTATTCACAACCTTAATGATGCAAATCATTGGGAAACCCTTTGTAAATGATCAGGATAAAAACCAAATCTGGGTGATAGATCCCAGTACTACTTTTTATTCCAGGAGATGGGGGGGTTGAATATTCTACTTTGGATTAGTTTTTTTTTTAAGAATGGGTTATGTTTATGCTTCTCCCATCGTCCAGCACTTATAAGAAATGCTGCCCTACACAGAATTAAGACCACTTTCTTGTGTGTGACACTTCCTAATTCAGGGGTAATATTTTGTGTAAGAACTTTATGGATAAAATTACCCCAAATGGTAAGTAGGATAATGTCCACATAGTGGAACTATGCTACCAAATGCATTTGCCCTATTGTGCTATCCTACCTTGCAGTAGGGGAACTAAGGTCTTGCTTAGTGCAGCCCTTGTTTCAAATAAAAACATTTAGAATAAATCTGTTACATTTATTTAATCATACAATAATCATTTCAGAAGTCTTTCTCTTCATCAGATGTTTGAGCTACTTGCAAAATCTTTGATTTTTTGGCTTCAACATAGATCTGTGGGGGCACAAAAAGAACTGTAAGAAAAGGCAACATTTTTTTAGAAACACTGAAAGCAGAATTTTTAACTATTTGTAAAGATACCATTTTATTAGACTCATACCAGTGACTTGGGTAGTCTATCTTCCCTCTGATAATCAACTAAAACTTCTTAGTTGTGGGGGTAGGGGCAAGATTTCAGCCCACTTGCCTACATTGCTGTTTATACCATTCAATGTTACATGCACCTGGACAAACTATCAAAGAGTCTTGCAACTGGGGATGGACACTCAGTGGAGCGAGCATCTGCTTATCATATGTGTAGCATTCTGGATTCAATCCCTAGCACCAAAAATAAAACAGGGTCTTCATGTATTTCCCTCATCGACCTTATAGGACACCAACTATTATTTAAAAAGTGACATGGAACACACACCAACAGAAATGCTTACCTTTACTCCATCAACAATATGATTGTCTTGTTGTAGTGCATTCTGAAGTTCTTCCTTTGAAGAAAACTGAACCCAACCTATGCCTCTGTGAAAGCCAGTCTCTCTGTCCTAAAAAATGAAAATACAATATAAAAGGATTAACTATGAACTTGATAGTTTCTGTGAACTCCATCCAGATAAAACTACTAACCCTTTCATTCCCCAAAATCAGATCACATACATTCTATATATATGTGTAACACACTATATACTCTCCTGGTTGCCCAAGGCTAAATCTAGGGGCAATAGAGGAAATGGGAACAAAGCTTTCTGTATCCTTCTAGGTACAGATCACAGTAACTGTCTGATATAGTCAAAAGGTCTAGAAGCAAACCACTAATGATTTTAATAAACCACTAACAGTTTTAGTCAAAGGAAAGCTAACCACTGAAGTACTTGTTTGATTTTTTTTTTTCCTTGTTTCTAATGAAATACTTACTAGGAGTTAGAAAAAACCTAAACCTGCATCTGCTAATATCAAAAGCAGTGAACCTCATCATCACCACCTCTGTCATTATGCGCTTTGTTGGTATATGTACGTGCTTGTATAAATATATGCCGTAAGTGTGTGGATAACCATGGAGTCCAGAAAAGGGAATTGGATACCACAGAACTGGAGTCAGACTCAGAATATAGAACTTATTTTAAGACAAAGTATGGCAAAGATAAGACACATAATTAATCCTAGTACCTGGGGGAGAGAGTTCAAGGCCAGCCTGGTCCAGTTCCAGGCCAGCCAGGGCTACACAGAAAAATCGTATCTTGGGAAAATTTTTAAAAAGGGGGGGATACCATGAATTTGAAGAAGAGTAAGAGTGGCCACAGGACACAGGAGAGGTTGAAAGAAAGGGAGGAGGGATATTTGTAATGTTTTTGGAGACAGTGTTTTCCTGTATAGCCCTGGTTTGTCATTAAACTCACTCTGTAGACCAGGCTGGCCTGGAGCTCAGAAAACTGCCTGCCTATGTCTCCTAAGTGTTGAGATTAAAGCCATGCACCACCACCAACAACTAAAACAAATTTTAATTAAAAAATATGCTAAAGTATTGTATGCTTTAATCAGTATCACCCACAAGCTTATCAACAGATTTTCAGAGTTTCATTCCATTAGATAATGTATTTAATAAAAGAAATCAAGAATTACATGACATTTTTTTCCTTCTGACAATTGAGTCTGAGGATCAAACCCAGAGCCTCAGACATACTAGGCAAGTGCTCTACCCCAGAGATCTATCCCCACCCCAACCCATCCCTAATAGTTTTTGTTATTGTTTTAATACTCACAAAGAGTACATTACACTTTTTTACATGGCCAAACTGAGCAAAATGTTCTCTCAGCTCATCTGTAAGAGAGAAAGCATATTAACATATAAATTCATTTATCTTGCATTCTCTAGATTGTAGATAAAAAAATTACAAAGAGCCCACAGTTCTGAACTTCTTTGCATTCCAAGTCTTAAGATTCCAAAGCTACAGGACTGACTGACTGACTGTAAAGCACCAGATCTGGAGGTGTGAGGGCAACAAGGAGAGTTAACCAGTTGACCTAGCTGCAGCCTCTTTCCTCAGCAGATACTCTTCTCACAGCAGGCAGGGCTGTGTGTGTGAAGACAATCCCTGTAGTGGAAGGCATAAATCTTCACAGCCCAGTGTCTTGCCAGATGCATTAGAGATTTCCAAACAAAATACCAACTTACTGGTCTTCGATCAAACCTGCTTATGCTTCCTGCTTACTTCCTTTTGCTTGCACTTGTTGCCAAGTACAGCAAAGTTAATTGTCCTGTCCTGTGGATTCCCATCTTAGTGTTCCAATATAAATTAAAACATGTTTCCAGGCTGAGCTAAAGACTTTCACTGAGTATTATTTTATTGAGCTCATACTAGAATACAATTCTCTTCCTGTGAGATCGCAAATGGGTTAACAGTACATGAACATAAAGATAGAGCTACACAATCTCTTTCTCTTCTACAGTGGTTGAGGTTTACATTTTAATATTACTTGTTTATGTCCCTGTGATGGTCTAAATGAGAACAGCCCTATATGCTCATACATATGAATATTTAGTCCACAGTTGGTAGAACTGTTTGAGAAGAACTGGGAGGTTTGGCTTGGAGAAGGTTAACCACTGGGAGGTGGCTTTGAGGTTTCAAAAGCCCACATTCCCAGTTAGTTCCTCCCTGTCTTATGGTTGTTGTCTCAAGATGTGAGCTACTATTCCAGTGCCATGCCTGCCAGACTACCTGTCTGCTGCCATGCTCCCCACCACGTCGATCATGGACTCACCCTCTGTAACTGTAAGCCCCCAATAAACTCCTCTAAATTGTCTTGGTCATGATATCTCATCACAGAATTAGGAAGTAAGACAGTTACAAGTTAATCTAAGCATCACTGATCCAACTATCTATATTTGTTGTTCATTGGTCTTCATCCCGCCACTACACTACAAGCTGAACAAGGAACACCATGTTTAAAATGTGTTGCACAGTAAGGCTTCAGTTGTGGCTGAATAGAATGGTAAACATCAAAAAAGAATCCTTCAAAAATCAGAGGCTTAATTTTTGAAAGGCCCTAATGGTCAGAAAGATCAGGGCCTCATTGAACATAATAACTGGTTAAGCCAAATAACAACAAACATACATGTGTAAAGCCAGACAGTAAAAGTTCTAGGAAACAATTGCATTGTTATGGTTTAGATCTTTAACGTCCCTCATTGGCCCTTATGTTAAAGGATTGGTTAACAACCTGTGATGCTACTGTAGGTGGGAACCTTCTAGGATATAGAGCCTAGTGGAAGGATATTCTAGCAATTGGAAAGGCATGCCCTTGAAGGAACACTGGGACTCCTGACCCTTTACTTACTCTCTTGAAGTAAACAGCCTTCTTCCACCTTCTATTCCCACTATGACATACTACACCAAGACAAGTACTATAAGAGAGAACTCTAGTAGGTTTGACATTCACCAAGATGTAGCACAGAACTTATTTCCAATATATCTAAGCCAAAACAAAACAAATGTTATATACTTTTAAGGGCTGATCTATACATGAATAACTACCAAAAAATATCTTGGATTTTTAAGTTTGAGAGAACAAATTTTAAAATCTTAACATAGCCAGGCAAGGTATTTTACCTATAACCCCAGCACTCAGTTAATAGGCTACAGTATGAGATCCTGTGTCAAAATAAATAAAGACGGGAGAGATGGTTCATTATTTAAGTGTACCATACTGTTCTTAAGCTCTAAAGACCCACATGTCAGTAGGGCTCACAACTGTCTGCAGTTCCAGCTTTTGTGGATCCCACACCCTCTTCTGTACTACACAGAGCACCTTAATTCATCTGCACATATCCACACAAACATATATAAACATACAAATAAAAATTCTAACTCTTAAGTTGCAGCTGACAAAAGTCGAGACTGGTGAGTGATTTTAGAACTATCTGTCTCTCACCAGACTAGTCTTTCCTACTTCAATTTAACAGTCATGCAAATAACTATCATTAGTCATGCACTTACACTTTAGCATACATCTACCAAGTTTACATCTGAACTCGTTTATCCTCTCCCCATTTCGATGTCGAGGTATTACTGATTCCACTTTTTAGAAAATTAAACAGGCTTTCTTGAAAGACCCTTTCCTGTATTAACTTTAGTCATTCCGATTATACACAAACCCCGGTAGTCTGACTTCAGAATCCACTTCTCAATCACAACGTATAACCTTCGCCCAAATACAGCCTAGACCTCACTAGCACCTCAAATTTACAAACTGCAACTTTGCATTTTCTCTGTCTGCTCCTCCTAAATTCTAAAATCAAAATCATCTACCTATGCTCGAGATCTAAAATGTACACCTTTCTCCTAAAACCAGCATGAATGCTGTCAATTTTATCTTGAAAACCTACGTGCTTCTGACCCCTCCCCCTTTACCAGTTCGCTAGTCCAAGTTTTCATCTTTGAACTGAATGAAATCTCATCGTCATCCATACATTATTGTCACTTTAAAAAGCCAAGCTCCCTTGAGGTCAGAATAGCTCCCTCTGAATCGTAAATGCCCAAAGAAGCAAATAATAAATATTTCCGTCAAATCATTCCAAATCGCTGGGTACTGTCAATTCGCACCCTAAATCTGAAGGAGGTGGAGTCATCCCTAAATAGTTAACCGGAAGCAAAATTTTCCGCGCAGTGACTTGCTTAAGAGCAAACCATTTGTGCTCGCTTCAAAAGAGACCAGCATGACCCCTGCACAAGAATGCTGCAAATTCGTGAAGCATTCCATTTCAAAAAAAAAAAAAAAACAAGCAAATCACCTGACCTTAACTCATCTACCACGCTAAAACTTTCTACAGAGGCTTTACGAGTTACTTAAACATAAAAAGTGCCCTTCTTCATCCTTCATCACTTACTCGCCGACGCAGTCCAAGGAATTTTTCTGACAAAAGCGACATGCCGAACAACACGCGATACTGCCCCACTCACACTGGAGGCTGCCATGTTAAATGAATCAATCTAGAGCTCAGGTCGTGACCCAGGAAGAACTTACCGGATCCCGAGCTTGGAGTTCTGCTTCCGGGTCAGACTGTTCGCAGACTAGACATGAGGAAGATGGCGGCGGCCGTGGCTTCCATTGCCACGCTGGCGTCAGAACCGGGAGAGGATGCCTTTCGGAAACTTTTCCGCTTCTACCGGCAGAGCCGGCGGGGGACGACGGACCTGGGAACGGTCATCGACTTCTCCACAGCACACGTGGCTCGGAGCCCGAGGCCCGGCGTGCCCAAGGTAGGAAGGGAGGAGTCGTGCGCGCCAGCCCGCGTGCTAGCGTCCTGGTGGGCCGCCCGGGACTTCCCTACCTCGGGGCTGGTTATGGGGGGAGCCTTGCTGGGCCTGTGCGCCGAGCTGCGCTGCTGCTCACCAGCAGGCTCGCCGCCTCTTTCTTCCCGCCGCCATCTTTTCCCCAACCCCCGCCGCCGCCATGCTCAAAAAGAGCCTGGAAATGGCTTGGACGTCAGGGTGGCTTCAACTAGTACTTGCCATTGAATAAAGCTTAAATTGTTAAACCGTTGGTTTTAAGTCTCTGGGACTTAAAAAGAAACATTGTAGAATTTTGAGATGCTCTACCCAGGGTAAAAAATAAATAAATAAATGTTAAGTAAGCACTTTAAAAAAAACACGCGCGCTTAAAGCCGGGCGGTGGTGGCGCACGCTTTTAACCCCAGCGCTCTGGAGGCAGAGGTGGACGGATCTCTGAGAGTTTGAGGCCAGCCAGACCTACAAAGCGAGTTTCAGGACAGAAAGAGCTGTTTTCAAGAGAAACTCTCTTTAGGAAAACCAAAAATAAGTAAATGTATGTATGTAGATGGGCTTGGAGAAATGGCTCAGCAGCTAAGAGCACTTACTGCCGTTTTAGTGAGCCATTCCCAGGACCCACGTGGTGGCTCACAGCCATCTGTAAGTCCAGTTCCAGAGCATCATACACCCTCTTCTGACCTCCACAGGCAAAACAGTCTAAAAAATAGATAAAATAGATTTAAATCAATTCTAAACAACCTACATACTTTATTTCTGTTTCCTAAGAAGAAAGAGACCAAATGAGAAGAGGGGAACGCTGTAGTCACATTTTTTTTTTAATTTGATTTTTGTTAAGACAAAAGTCTCATTCTGTATCCCAAGCTGGCTGCTAATAACTTCAAGGCTAGCCTGGTCTATAAAGGTAGTTCCAGGGCAGCCATGGCTACTCAGAAATTGTCTTGAAAAACCAAAAGCAGAAAGAGAGAAGTCGGATTAAAATTATGTTGCCAACCATAAGTAACTGGAAAACTTACGCTGGTCAAGGCTCTCCGAAAGTAGTGGACTCTTTACAATGTACTTCTGTGGTGGAGGACTTGCTTAGCATGTTCAAGGCACTGGATTTGATTTACCAGCAACACGGAGAAAGTTTTGTTTCTTTGTTTTTAAGCCTGCTTATGCATTAGTCATTTGTTGGAATTTTGTCAGGAAATCTTCATGCTTAGAGGTTAAGATAAATGTTCATTTCTCAAGCCAGACATGGTGGCACATAACTTTGATTCCAGCTCTTGAAGGCAGAGGGCCAGGTGGATCTGAGTTCCAGGACAGTGAGTTCCTGTCTCCAAAAACCAACAACAAAATGCTCTTTGGGGGGGGGGCATTCAATGTATTTAAAGGCAAACCATATCAACAATTATTCATGAAAGAATGAAGTGGGTTTTTTTGTTTTCTTTATATATGTTAATATAAGCATACTGGATTTTGTTTTGATTTTTAGTTTTTGATTCGAGTAATTAAGTTTTTAACACAGGGCTTCCCTTCTACTTTGTGCTTGGATTAAGGGTGTGCGCCATCCTGCCCAGCTACATACTGGGTCTCAACTAGTGTAATGTCTCATCTATAAGATGCTCTATGTAGAAAGAAAACATCATGGACTACTAATACTTAATGTTTTAAGTAGTAAAAGCAAAGTTCTAGAATTAGTACTTTAGCAAGAGGTAACACTTTCAGCAAATGGGGCCCTGATGTTTTATGGAAATAATTTTTTCTTTGTGGTTAGAGAACTCTCCATTTTCTCAATCTCCTCCTGCCTGATACTTTCCTATTGCTAACTATGACAAGTGTCTCAGAAGCAGTGTTTTAGCTCTAACCAGATAATAGCATTGTGACCTGAGATATTGTAAGATTGTAAACACTTTTCATGAATCATCTTAGAAATTGCTAAAGTGTGTTCTCATAGGAAAGGATTGTCTTGTAAGTCACAAAGAAGAAAAGAAGGCCCAGACAAGTTTAATCTGGTTTTTGGTAGATTTTTCAGAACATATAAATGAAGACTCTAAGGCCATGATGGGTCTAGTAGATGGGAGAGCTAATATTAAGAACCCATAGTAAAAGTCTCTTTGGCGGCCCGAGGTTCCTCTAGGTTGGCCTCTAAGGTAGCTTGCCCTCTGACTTGAGTTTTTTCCTTCCAGGTGGTCAGATTTCATCTGAATGTATCCTCGGTAACTGAGCATGATGCCTGTAGGGCAGGACTTCAGCCTGTGAGCAAGTGGCAGGCCTATGGACTCGAAGGCTATCCTGGTAGGTACACATCAGAGACTGAAATTACTCAGTCATTCTGAGTTAGTAGGAATAAGTGGTGAAGAGAACATACCTAAACATACATTGATGCCCCACCCTGGAGCATAACCTAACTATGGTTACATAACTTATCTGTTTAATGCTTCCAATGAATAGAGCAACTGGGAAGTGAATGTCAGACACTGAAATGAGAGTTATAGACAAATGAGCCACCTGACATTGGCACTGAGAATCAAGCACCAGTTTTCTGCAAGACCAGTATATACTAAACCATATCTCCAGCCCCAGACTGTATTTTTATTTTATGTGTGTGGCTGTTTTGTCTACATGAATATATTTGTATGCCAAATGCAGGCCTATCTCTCCAACCTCTAGAAGCTGCTCTTAAACTTCTAACTCTTAACTACTGTTTTCAAGGTCACGGTTTTCTGGTGACTGGGCCTTGCTGCCCAATAGATTGTCTAGGGTGCAAGCTTTTCAGGTCCACTTTAGTTTTATATTGTCAGAAGTTCTAAGCCCTATCATTTGGACTAATGCTTCATTGTGTTTTTAGGAATTAAGTTGGGTTTTAAAGCCATTGTAAGCTGCATTTAATAGAAGTATAATATACAGAGTATAGGGAAGTCTCCTTTTAGGGTGATCAGAGCATTTTGTTTACTTCTTGATTCTACTTATTCTGAAGGAACTCTGTACCAATATATCTGTCTTTACTGTGGTAAACCAGAGGAAACTGAGTTTGGGAAAGAAAGGACTTTTTTGGGAAATGTGACAGTGCGTATCAAACATTTGGAAAGTGGTTATACACAGGAAAGGATGAGACGCAGTGGAGTGGTGGTTAAAGTACAGCTTCTGGTTAACATTTATCTGGACTCATACCTAACTTTGCTGTGTACTAACTGACATAGGACAAATTTCTTCCCTTGACCTCTGCTTCTTCAAGCATAAAAACAGGGCCCACCATAAGGTTAGAATTAAATTGGAGAGATAGCTCAGTGGCTAAGGTCTTTTAAAAGATTATGATGGGGAGCTAGAGATTTGGCCCAGCACTTAAGAGCACTGACTTCTCTTCCAGAAGACCTAGGTTTAATTTCCTCAGAGATTGGAGTTACTGGTGCTTATATGTTCAAGAAAGGTGGTTTGAAGCTGAGAAATGAAACAGACTAATGACTGGTGTTCTGTTTACTAGATGAAGACCTATGATTAATTAAATCAAGTATAGAGACAGCCTGTGCCTGCAGTAAGTGAAACAAAGACTTGGAGGAGTCTTGAGTGACCGTAATTGGTACCTGGTGGAAATCTAAGGATGAACTTTCAGTTCTAAAGTTGCTTTAGGACAACACCATTGACGGCTAATCTTACAAAGTATTTGTTCCTCTTGAGGATGTCCCCAAAGTCAGATAATTTACATGGTGTCTCTTGTTCATCAGAGTTTGGATTTTCATTAACTTTAAGTAGAACCAAAGTAAGTGACAGATTAGTGGATGTAAGAATGTGGAAAGGGAAACAAAACAATTGCGAATTTCTCTTTTATTCGTCTTTTTATAGGATTTATTTTTATCCCAAACCCATTCCTCCCAGGATGCCAGTGGCACTGGGTGAAACAGTGCCTTAAGTTGTACTCCCAAAAACCTAATGTGTGTAACCTGGACAAGCACATGACTAAAGAAGAGACCCAGAGTCTCTGGGAACAGAGCAAAGAAGCCCTAAGGTAAGTTATAACAGCTGAGGGAAGATCCTTGGAGAAACTGATTTGAATAAATGTTGTAAGAGTGGATGGATTGGGATTTTCCCCCCCTCATTTCTGCACAGCATTTTCCCCCTTTAAGAACATCTGGACAGGTGTTTTGACAATTAGAGTAAACTGGGATCCATTTTCGGAGTCTTACCATACATAGCTTAGAAACTGAGTTCATCCACATTCTCACATGATCTAATTTTATTCAAAGTGTGTTGTTTTAATTACTTGAGTCTTTTTAATTTATTATGCATACAGTGTACTGCCTTCAGGCCAGGAGAGGGCGCCAGATCTCATTTTTGATAGTTGTGAGCCACCATGTGGTTGCTGAGAATTGAACTCGGGACCTCTGGAAGAACAGACAGTGCTCTTAACCTCTGAGCCATCTCTCCAGCCCCAAAGTGTTTCTTTTAAGACTTATAGGAAGAATATCACTGATAGTACTTCGTTCTACATGGAGTTGCTACCGCTAGCTCCTTTATGATGAATTAGTTGTTGGAAGAGCTAGTGTTTGTGTTTTGATGTTTCATCATTCATTCCACAAATACTCATTGGAAAAATTAGTTAGATGCCAAGCATGATGCTAGGCATTGGGGACATAGTGCTTACTAGGACACTTTCCTTATGCTCAGTAGTTCTATACAGGAATAAGTACAGTAGAGCTGAGAGATAATAGTGGAAAACACAGGAAGAGATTATTCTTCCAAGAAGAAAAAGTGGATTTTTATAAAATTTTTGACAATTGTATCTATTAATCTATATTTCCTCTATGTCTCTTATTTTAACCATTCTTCCAGGTGATTGGGGATTTGCCATTGAGAACAGTAAAAGGTCTGGTTAAGAGTAGTTATCAGACTGAGCAGAAATGATATTTAAGACAATATGTTCTGTGAAAAAAGAACACAAGGTGCCTATGTTGGTGTGTTAGATTCAAAAAATGATAAACATTTCCTAGGCATATCCGTAGACCTTGCCTGGCTCAGCTCGTGGCCAGGCAAGGGGGACAGCGTATGCAAGAGTAATTGGAGTTCATGCAAGTTCTAACCAGCTTAATCAGTAGCTGGGTGAATTGCAGTACTCCAACATTCTGTTTCTATCACCTAACACCTAATTTATGCTAGAGATTAATGATATGTAAGCTCTGCTTCTTTATTTCAGTTCTATAAGGGAAAGCCAAAAACAGTTTCTGTCTTTTGTAATATCTGTAAAAGTGTGAAGACATTTAAATAGATACGTTGGCAGTTACAAGTTTAGAGTTTACACTTTAACATGAGAATGGTCACTTGCATGGCAAGGTTGCGAATGCTTTCTGGAAAGCTAAGGGTGAGGTAGACAAAACAGTAAGTGGGCAAGGTGGGTAGAAAATAACATTTAGTGGGTTTCCTTTAAAGCTTCCTGCATTTATAGCTTAAGGTGTATGTAGAAGCAGACACCTTTCCTGTTCTTCAGCTTTTGGCACTACTCTTAGAACCTGAGGGCACTCTGTAAGGGAAGATTGGCTGAATGAAACTAGAGTGCTTAATACTACTAAACCAGCCTGCATATTCAAATCATTTATTCTTTACCTTCTGATATACGGCTAGAATCACAGCTGCCTTCTAGATAGCTCAGATGAGCCTCTGTAATATATCATTCAGTAGACAGTGAGGAAATACATATTTTTGTCTAATAAATTAACACAAATAAAATTGGTGTGGTTATACCTTATGTGTCAAGGCTGGATGAAATTGATAGTCCAAGACATTGTGTTGGCAGCACTGAATTAGCCTGTTCTGTCACTCTGTGATAGGTATTTTCATTTTCTCATTTGGGAAATAAAGGTCCTGAATGGAATAAGCCATCTAGGTGTTTGAGTCTTCTGTTGGAGTCCTCTGAGTGATACATGAAACTCTCCACTTACATAGTCTATCCCAGTAGAAAAGGCCTACTGTTCAGATGTTCTCTCCAGAGATTTTGATTGCCCCAACATGCTCCTGCATTGAGAACCAGAAACAAGAGGGCCTTAGACTTCTTCAGGTTTTATCTCCTTAGAACTCTGGCCATTTTAAATAGAAAATTAAGATGTAGCATGTGAATGTACAAGAAAAATAGTTGACAAAATTATTACATTTCAATTCTTTGCTTTGTTTAGGGTTAATATAGCTAGAGAGACTCTAAAAAGGCATAATTAACACTGGTGATATGGCTCAATACTTGATCTAGTCCCTGTTCTTCAGTGTGGTATCTCTGCAATATTTAAGTGCAAGCACCTTTATTGCAGCCCTGTCCATCAGCAGGAGACCAGATTAACCAGTCATGCCCTGTCCCAGAAGTAGGATTTAGGCATTAAAAGACCTTAAATCCATTTCTTGGAAACAGAAGTAGGCATTAAAGTCCATTTAAGCTATTATTTCTCTGCTGTATTTAACCCAGCCACCTTAGGTCAATCTGCTTTTTACACCTTTTCAAACTTTTCTACATAGAATATAAAAGTCATTCATTTTTGTCAGCTTCTTATCTGGAATTCAGATCTGATGAAGCTTCACAGAGCACAAATGTTCTGGGCTACTCATACTTAATACCACTGATAATAGATTCAGGGGTATTCCATGGCCCCTTCATGTTCAGTGTTTCACTAGATCAGCCCTTAAAACTCAGGAAAACAATGTTTCCAGTTTGACTGAGTCAAGTCCGTACAAACTAAGACTGTGAGACCATGTGTATTGCCTCATGTGCCCTCCACTATGGGATCAGGGCATTTTTGCCCTCATGGCATGTTGGTGTTTCTACCAGCCAGTGGACTCCTAAGCTTTGTTGGCTAGAATTGGGGGTGGGAGCATTTTATTGTATAGTCACTACAGATTAAATCATTAGTCATAGGCTAGGGAGATGACTCAGGACCTAAGTTCAGTTCCCCAGAACCCATGTGTTTTGTTTTGTTTTAGTTAAAAGGAAAGAAAGAAAGAAAAGCCAGACGTGGCCTTGCCTACTTGTAATCTCAGCACTGAGGAGGCATTGAGAGGCAAATTTCTGGAGCTAAGCACCATGTTAGGTAAGTTCCAGGACAGAGAAGGACCCTATCTCCAAAAAGGGAGTTTGGGGCTGGGGAGATAGCTTAAAGTGCTTGCCACACAAGTTTAAAGGGTCTGAATTCAACCCCTATGCCCACTTTTTTTGCCGGAGGTGGGGGTTCAAGACTGGGTTATTCTGTGTAGCCCTGGCTGTCCTGGAACTGTGCAGACTGGGCTGGCTTGAACTCAGATCCACCTGCCTCTGCCTCCTGAGTGGTGAGATTAAAGGCATGTGCCACCACCGACTGGCAGCTGTACCCACTTTTAAAACAACAATAAAAATCCCATGGTGGCACTCACCTATAATCCCAATGCTAGGGAAGTAGAGGCAGACATATCCCTGAGACTTACTTGCTGGTCTAATCAGTGAGCCCTGGGCTTTACTGAGAGAGATGCTGTCCAGTAAAAGCAAGACAGACACCTCCTTGATAATGGCACCCATGTTGACCTCTGGCCTCCATGGGCATGCTCATCCACACACTAAAACCTGAATATATATGATTCATTAGCCCCCTGATTAAATTCAAATTGTCTTGAGGTTCCACTCATTCTGAAGGTCCAAGTAATACCACTTAGCATAAAACCTCAATCCCCTAGTCACATGGTTGGCTTTTGTGGATTACCAGCCAGCATCCTGAATCAAGTATGATGCACCATGATTAACAGAACTGCTGTCAGGAAATTCTAAGGGGCTGGGGTTATGTGACAGCACTGACTTAACATGCATGAAGTTTGTATATGATGATTTTACCATTTTACTCTCCGTGTAAAAGCAGAATTAGTCCTTTACAATTTTGGTTGGTGCTAGAGATGACTCGGCAGTTAAGAACATGTACTGCTCTTACAGAAGATCCAAGCTCAGGATCACCTATAACCCTGACCTCCAAAGGCATAGACACATGAACACAATTAAAAACGGGCTGGAGAGATGGCTCAGAGGTTAAGAGCACTGACTGTTCTTCCAGAAGGCCTAGGTTCAATTCCCAGAAACCACATGGTAGCTTACAACCATCTCTCTTGAGTTTTGATCCTGTCTTCTGGCACTCGGGCATAGTGGAGGCAGAATGTTGTATACATAATAAATCTTTAAAAAAAAAAAAAAAAAAAAGCGGGGGAACAAAGCACAGAGAGTGGCTTGAATATGTAAGAAGGAAGATCATCAGTGGTTATCAGGGTAGTGTAGGATATAGTAAGAGTAGAGGGACCAGGAAGAAGGCTTCGTAGAGTATTGTGAGGCCTGTTAAAGTCTGAACACCAAAAGATGCTGGGTTTTGTGCATCCTTTGATTGTGCCTGTATTTCTCATTGCGCTTAAAAGATGTGGTTAAAAGTGAGAACTTGAAGCACATAAAGGTATAGAGCAGAAGCTAGAAGACTGAGGCGAAAGAATGTTAACGATTATGGTAACACTGAGTGTCCACTTGTGATTAAGAGATTCAGGTTAGAAAACAGGAAATCCTCCTACTGAAAGGGCTTGGCTCTGAGGACAGAAAACTAAAGATGAAGTTAGACTCCTGAAGTGATGGCTCAGTGGTTCCAAGGACCTAGATTTAAGCCCTGGCACCAGTACCATCATCATAGTTAACAGCCATTCATAAATGCAGTTCTAGGGTTCTGATGTCCTCGATGACCTCAGTGGACACCAGGTGTACACGTGGTGCATAAAGGAAAGGGAGGGTGGAAAGCAGTGGTCTCTGAGGAAGTAGTTAAGAAAGACAGTTGCCATGTCTTAGAATGAAATTGTAGGCAAAAGAAAAAAGTAGGATGTTCACATTATTTTGTCATAGGTTGTTAGCTTTCCCATGATTCACTGTTTTTTGTGGAGAAAGAAAATGTATTGCTTTCTTATGGGGCCCAGATTGCTTGCTGCAGAGTAGACAACTGGCCAGTTTTTCACATGGTTAGGGTTTTCTTGAAAGCAATGGTATTATAACATGATTGCTGAGAAAAAATGCCTACACTTACATAAAGCACTTACTTAACCGTGACAAAAACAGAAAATTGGCTATGTGAGCACATTGACCAAGGGAGAAGGTGGCCAGCTCACCCATTCATCAAACTGCTAGTGCCTGGAGGAAGCATCTAGGGCACAGAGTGTGACATGTTCCTGTTTGCTGTGAAAGCCAGTAATTAGGGCCTTGCATTTTTGGAAACTTTGAAAATTATTTTCGTTAACTGGATAAAAACTTAAAGTATTTTAGATGCTAGTGCTTCTCTATTGCAAACTAGGAACAGTGGTATACACCTTTAATCCCAGCACTTGGTGGCAGGGGCAGGCAGCTTGCTTGAGTTTGAGGCTATCCTAATCTACTTATTGAGTTCTAGACCAGCCAGGGCTACATACATAGTAAGATTCTGAGTCGGAAAAAATAAATACTTCAATTCCAGTCTTAATTAATACTCTTAATGTCAGTCTCCTTGCCTAACAACTTGGACTAAATGCATAGACTCGGGTCTATAGAAAGGATTGTTGCTGCCATTCAAGATATTGAAAGTCTCTTGTTTACAATCTTTACAGGTCTAAAGAAGTGAATAAACGGAGACCTCGAAGTTTGTTAGAGAGACTACGCTGGGTCACCCTGGGATATCATTATAACTGGGACAGTAAGGTATTTGCTTTATTCATTTGTTTTACATGTACAGGTTCTTAGGCCCATGTAGTTGGATTTCTTTTTGAGCAAACTTGAAAAGCCACTGCCATTACAAAGGCTGTCAGAAGCATGAATGGACCTTGAGTGTCTATGATTTAATTGCCTCCTTTACATCTCCCTTAGAGAGCTGGAAGTGGTTGCTCACATCTCTAATCTCAGGAGGCTGAGACAGGAGATACACTAGTTCAAATCCAGATTGGACTATGTAACAAGAATCTCAAAACTTAAATTAGGAAATAGAAGGCTCAATGATTAAGAACATTTTTTGCTCTTACAAAGGACCCAGCATCAGTTTCCAACACCATTATGGTAGCTCATAACCATCCCTAAGTTCCATTGATGCCCTTTTCTGGTCTCTGTGGGCAAAGGGTCCAGACATGGTACACAGATACAGGTATAGGCAAAACACTCATACATATAAGTCTTTAATAGCTTAGAGTAATTGACTGACTAATGCCTATAAAGTCTTCATAGCAGTACCTCACTGTTCTAAACAGATATCCTAACCCAGAAAAGCCAGTTAGTGCTTTTAATGTATTCATTTGCTTTTACTATTTTTGTGTACCTCAAAGTTACCCTTTCTTTACGAAGAGAATGGGAAGTGAAAATTATCAAAAAAAAAAAAAAAAACATAAGTATTCAGAGAACAGCAAAGACAAAAAAATGGAAATGGGGAGGAAAGTTTGTCAAAATATAGTAGATAATTGTAAAAGGCCCCAGGGGACAAAATTGTTAAGATAACACCCCTGATTTATTATTTGTTTATTTTTTTGTGTGCATTGGTGTTTTGCCTGCATGTATTTCTGTGAGAGTGTCAAGTCTTGGAATTAGGGTTGTTAGCTGCCATGTGGGTGCTACAAATTGAACCTGGGTCCTCTGGAAAAGTCTTTGCTCCTAAATACTGAGTCATCTCTCCAACCCCCTTCTACATGTCACCTCGATTTTCTAAAGGACCAAAGCTAAAAATAATATATCAAACTTTAGTGTCACACCTTCCATTTTAAGAATTAATGGGGAGCCTGGGCTATACAGAGATACCTATTAAATAAACAACAACGAAAGAGTTGAGTAGAGACGACTTATATGCTATTGAATAAATTTAAAACACTTAAAAATAGAAGTTCCATCCAGACAGGGAAGGCCATCCACACAGACCCCACAAAAAGAAAAGCTGATGTTTTTTTGTTTGATTTGGAGGATTTTTTTGCGGAGTGGTGGGGGGAGCTTTGTTTTGCACCTGTAGTTGGTTTCACTCTGGTCAGTTTTGTGACTTGGTCCATCTAGCTGCACCAGAACACTAGTGGAATTGGAAGACAAAAATTGGGTTTTGAGATTTTAGTTTTACCTTAGCAGGAAGAAGTGAAAGCAAGGAAGCATCTGACTTGTGCAGGTATGCACGGCCCAGAAAGCTCAACTTCTGGTGGAGTATGAGTGTTAAGAAAAAGAAGCAGGCTGAGCCGTGGTGGTGCACCCCTTTAACTCCAGCACTAGCGGGTGGCTCTGTGAGTTCAAGGCCAACCTGTTCTGCAGAGCAAGTTCTGGACAGCCAGAGCTGTTAACACAGAGAAGTAAGACAGAAAAGCAAATTAAGAACATAAATGGATGAAAAAGGAGGTCCTCCTACCTTGGCTATGATTAGACTTAATCTGGGTGTTTTGAGCATGTCACATCAGAATGGCCAGGCAGATGAATAACAATCCAGGTTGCAAGCTGCCTGTAATATTGAGTTTCCTTTTAATACAAACAACCTTTAGAGGAAGACCTCAAAGAACTTCACCTTTCCCTGTGGATCTCTAAGATTGCCAAGAGAAAGAGACACTTTCTCCAGTAGTAAGCACTGATAATGAGGTGAAAAGCTTAATAAATGCCTGTGATAATAGTAGTAAGTCAAAAGATTTTATGCCACAATTTCCTATGTTCTGAGATTGTTGTTTATTTCTCTTATTTTCTCTACGTTACCAAGAAATACTCAGCAGATCATTATACACCTTTCCCTTCTGACCTGGCTTTCCTCTCAGAGCAAGTTGCCACTGCCTGTGGATTCCAAGGTTTCCAAGCAGAAGCAGGTATCCTGAATTACTACCGCCTAGACTCTACACTGGGGATCCATGTGGACAGATCTGAACTAGATCACTCCAAGCCATTGCTGTCCTTCAGGTAACTTAGTTCCAGGGATTTCAGGTGTATTGGTTTGGGGTTTTTTTTCTATGACATTTTTTGAGCTATATTTAGGTTTAAGGTTTAAGTTTTATAATGAGAAATACTGGGGCTGGAGAGATGGCTCAGAGGTTAACATCACCAGCTGCTTTTCCAGAGGACCCTGAGGTCAATTCCCAGCAACCACATGGTGGTTCACAACCATCTAGTCTGGGGTGCAGACAGAACAATGTATACATAATCTTTATAATGAGAAATGCTGTCATTGCTATGTGTGATAAGTTAGAAGGTCATAAAGCAAATTGAACCAGCCCTTTTGGAAAGAGGAGCAAGATACAGAGAAAAACAAATCCTGAGTAGCTCACCCTCTCTCCCCCTAAACAGAAGTTTTAATATATGCAAAGAGTCCATAGAATTTCAACAAGGAAAGGACCTTTTCATTAATCGTCTTCAAAAATAAAGAAATTAGAAACAGAATAAATGACTCGTTATTTTATTGAAATACTGAAATTTTAAAAGAAAAATGCATCAATAAAATTACATAATGTTGAAACTGAGCTCTTGCTTTGTATATCTGGTGCATGCATCACAATTTACTTTGAAGCAAGTCATGAGTTGGTCCCTGGGAAACACAAGCCAGATTAGTTAAAGTGACGGCTCTTGGGCTGGGCAGACGGCTTGCTCAGTTGGCTAAATAGCTTGCTGCAAGTAACAATCGTGGGAACCCAAGTTCAGAACACACACAGCCCATGTAAAAATTTCAGGCACACAAAGCAGAACATGCCTGTAGTCTCAGTGCTGGGAGCAGGGGTGGAAAGAGTCGTTTCTGGGATTCCAAAACTACAGTGTGGTGAGGCCCTTGAGATCAGGTGAAGGCATTTGCTGCAAACCTGTTGCCTAAATTCCATCTCAGGAATTTAGGTCGTGGAAGGAGCCAACCACCTCCAGGGGTTATCCTGACTTCTCACATATGCACTGTGACACAGGACACTAATTTTTCAAAGGTGTGATAATTTTAATAAGGTGAGATCAGCCAGATGGCATAGTGGGCACAAGCACTTCCTGAACAAGCCTTGAAGTCTGAATTTGCTGCTCAGATCCCACAATAGAAAGAGAGAAAGAACTCCAAAATGTCCTCTGAACACCATGTATGCTCCAGTAGCATATTCACACCCCTATTAGATGCAGAGCTAGACAGGTGATGTAGTGATTAAAAGCACTTGCTCCTCTTCTAGATGACTGCGGTTTGGTTCTCAACAGCTACATGGTGGCTCACAAGCAACAGTAACCCAGTCCCAGGCTGTCTATTTCTGAGGACACTAGACACACACTCTTACAGAAACATATGGACTAAATAACCATATACATAGAAATCAATTTAAAAAGACAAAAGCCGATAAAGCAATTATAGAAGACACCAGCATTAACCTTTGGCCTCTACAGAAGCATACACAGAATAAAAAAAAAAAAATAAGGATCACGGGTGACTCAGCAGGTGAAGGCACTTATGTCAGTCTGAAAGGAAAAAAGAATGCAGTTGGCAGTAACTTCCACAAGTATAATAACAGAAACTTCTGTTTTTACTTTTCCCTTTTCTGTAGCTTTGGACAGTCTGCCATCTTTCTCCTGGGTGGCCTCAAGAGAGATGAGGCTCCTACAGCCATGTTCATGCACAGTGGTGACATCATGGTCATGTCGGGTTTCAGCCGCTTGTTAAACCATGCAGTCCCTCGAGTCCTTCCACATCCTGATGGGGAATGCCTGCCTCACTGCCTGGAGACACCTCCCCCAGCGGTCCTCCCTGACGACTCACTGGTTGAGCCCTGTTCTGTGGAGGACTGGCAGGTGTGTGCCACCTATTTGAAAACTGCTCGAGTTAATATGACTGTCAGACAGGTTCTAGCCACAGATCAGGACTTCCCTTTAGAACCCTTGGAGGAGACAAAAAGAGACATTACTACAGGTGGTTTGTGCCATCTGGATGACCAGAGTAGCCCAGTAAAACGGGCAAGGCTAAATTCTGACACCTAAGACTTAGAGGTTAGGTTCGTGTACTCAGTCAGGCTTTTGTAACTGCACTCTAGCCCCAAGGCAAGGCAAGGCACACACAGGCAGAGAAGAAGTCATCTGTCAGGCTGCTGCTGGGCACATCTTGGAGAGTAAACTGATTACAGTTTGCTCAGAGACGTGTTTGGCTAAGTCCAGTTCCAATTTGACAAAAGCAAGAATGAGTTTGTCATACCTCATAGGTATAAGCCACACACATTTCTCGGCCTCTGCTGTAATCTCTGCAGAAGGAAGAAGTGACTTCATATGTCTGTGGTATATCACTACCTCAACATTTATTAAAAGAAACTGTCTTCCTCAGCAGTATGTGATTTGTGAACCAGCAACGCAACCAGAATTCCTAACCCCTAGTCTCCATCAAATTCTTTGAGCTCTTCACTCTTCTCTGCTCTCAGAGAGGACTATCTTAAGCTCATGAAGAAGCTGGAGTTGTCACTGGACGGGCCTGCCCTGCACTAAGTCCTGGGTTCCGTGTTCTATATCACATAAATAGGTGTGGTACGGGCCTTGCTCCAGCACTCCCAGGACTAGAGGATCAGAAGTACCGGCCTAAGCTACATGTTACACACACAAAGTATCCCTCTAAAGAAGTTAATCACAGCCGTAGCTTTTGCTTCAAGAGATATATTCATATAAAGCAAAGGAAGGGGGATAGTAGATAGTCTATCTCCAGACTCTTGCTTTTTTAATGGACTAAGAAATTTCAAGATTGTTTTGTTAATTTTTCTCCATTAATAAACACTCCATCTTAATTAAAGATCTGTATCTGTCTTTGAGAGTGTGTAAAGGATTCACTTTTCCTCATTTTATTTATTGTTAATTGAAGCCTCTGGCTGTTTCTCCCTTAGTATCGTAGCTGTCATAACAGAACATTCTGTGACCTTCCAGTCACTGCTATGTTTTCTGATGTCCTAAACTTAATGTCATCTCCATGGAGGGTGGGGGCTGATGTTAACAGGGAGTTTGGTGCTGCTTTTTATAAATTGGGTGTTCCTGTTAGTGTGGGAAACTAGGACTGGCAGGAAGGCACAGCACTGCCTGCTGTCTGCAGTGTGATATCCTTAATTTCCATCTTTCTCTGCCCTGTCCCTCTCCTCTATTTAGCTGCACTTGTTATCATATGATAACAGCAGAGATAGCATTTTTTGTTGGAGCAAACATTAATACAAATCTTGTAAGCTGGATTTTAAAATTAGTGCATGATAGGAAATTTTGATGTAACTCACCCCTGGGAAAATTTCCTTAAGTTTTCTTTGATGTTCATTAAATGTGACCCACCTGAAACCAACAAGCTGTCATTTGGGAAATCCAACAAAGTTTATCCTTAACCATTTAAACAGACTCTTTGGTAAAGTCATTGGTCTGTGTTTAGGAGCCAGTGGAAATAGACTAGCCAAGGGTAGGGACCTGTTTCCATCCTAAGCTCCTGCAGGAAGCATGCTCAAGTAAGTTACAGGTCTCCAGACTGCAACCCAGCTCATTTTGTTGCTGTCTACAGGGAAAGGGGGCTGTGGCTGTAAGTTGGGAGGAGGTCATAAGAATATGCTGACACATAAAACTTCACTGAAGTTCTAGCATCAGAATTAACTTCTTGGAGGGGTAGCTGGAGAGAGGGTCCAGAGGATCCAGGTTCAGTTTCCAGCACTTAGTAGCTCCGGGTCCAAGAGATGTATCATCCTCTTGTGGCCTCTGGTCCCTGGGCCCACATGTGATACACACATAGATACATGAGGTAAAACAAAGTGTTATTCTTAAAGACTTGGGAATAAGTTTCTTTAAAAGATGATATGTGAGTGTAAGGGGAAAAAGTTGGGCTGCACCTTGACAGAACAAGTCCAGCCTCCTAAGAAACTACACCTGAAGAAAACTAGAAACAAGCCTGACACCAAGAACCAGTGAGAGTACTGTCTAATTGAATGTTTTGTCACCAAAGGATAAGATTAAATTGCATCAGATAGTATAAATGGTATGATACCATTTTGAGCACGCCAAAATGCTCTGCTGTTGAGGATGTAAAGCACTGCCTTCTTGGGTGTTTGCATTGTAGAGAATAGTCCCAGACTGGATCCTCTTTTCCTCTCAGATACCATTTAGGAAATTATGTGAAATGTTTTCAGAGATGTGTTCTTGAGCCCAATAAATTTTACTTTCTGGGAACTGAATTTACCAAAGTCATGAGAGCCATCCAGGAGAAAGGCTTTTGTTCAAGAAACAAACTACATGTCCAGCAGCAGGAGGGGGCTTTAGAGCTCCTGTACCTAAGGCAGAACAGCTCCCTTCCTGGAGCTGCAATCAGGCCTGCTGACATGATACCCATACACAGAAGACTAGTTCCATTTCAAGGACAGTAGGAAAATGGGGAACTACTTACACTATATTTAAAAGAAAGTCTGATCATGACCTATACAGAGCAACATTTTTGGCAAAATGGTACATATCTTTTTAATTTTATTTGGATTTTGTATTAGGTATTCTACCTGTATTTCTGGTGTTCCTGTTTACTTATTTCTATTTAAAAAAACAAAAAAACAAAAAACTTCAAAGTATGAGTGCTTTTTGTGTATCCCTATACTTCTGGTTTAATTTGAAAATCTTAAAATTTATTTTAAAAAATTTTATTTCTTAAAAGATGGTAATTTGACTTTACTTACATGCGTGAGTGTTTTGCCTGCATATATGTCTACACAGCACTTGCTTGTCTGGTGCCTGTGGAGGCCAGAAGAAGGTGATGGATTTCTAGGAACTGGAATTAGACATGTTTGTGAGTCACCATGTGGGTGCTAGTAATCAAACTGATCCTCTGGAAGAAGAGTAAAATGTACTTAAGCAATAAGCCATCTCTCCAACCTAAAAAGCATAGTAACTCTTAAGGTTGGCAATTGTACCTCAGTTGAAATTTAGAATGCAAATCTATGAACAACAGCATTGTGTAATTTAAAAAAAGACTTGTTAAATGAAATTATGTTTTAGAGTACACAGTTGTACATGCAGGCAAAACACCAATTCACATAAAATAAATATTCTTTAAAAAATGTGCCAATGACATGCTAGGTGTAGTTGCACATAACCTCTTCTATCCAGTACTTGGGAGGCAGAGTCAGGTGGCCTACATAGTGAATTTCAGGACAGCTAGACTGCCTAGTAAAACTCTCAAACTCAAGGACTGGAGAGATGGCTCGGAGGTTAAAAACACTGCCCTTCCAGAGGTCCTTAGTTTAATTCCCAGCAACCACATGGTGGCTCACAACCATCTATATGAAATGTGTAGTGTCCTAGCATGTAAGCAGAACATTGTATACATGACATCTTTAAAAGAAAAAAAGTACCAGTATCTTTTGGGGGGAATACTTAACACTTAACAGTTGGGAGAAATGCATAAGATACTAAGTGAAGGGGCTGGAGAGATGGCTCAGCGGTTAAGAGCACCTTCTGCTCTTCCAGAGGACCCGGGTTCGATTCCCAGCACCCACATGGCAGCTAACAACTGTCTGTAGTTCCAGTTCCACGCAAACACCAAGGCAAATAAATAAATAAAATAAAGTTTAAAAAAAAAAAAAGATACTAAGTGAAAAAGAAGAAATGTGTGCTCTATTTAAAGGTATTTTTTAAGGGATGTGATGACTTAGTGGAGAAAACACTGGCTGCTCTTCCAGGGTTCGGTTTTGGCACCCACATGGCAATTCAAAATCTGTAACACTTCTGGCCACTGAGCACCAGGCATGTAATACAGAGACAGGCCCAGGTTAAGCACATGCTTTTTGCCAGCAGATCTCTAGTAGATAAGAGTGAGTTTCAGAAGAACCAGGATTACACAGAGAAATCCTGTCCTGAAAAACCAAAAAGTAAAATGTATTTGTAAGTGGGTATACACAAAAAAAGGCATATCATAAATCACAGTGTGGATGGCCGTGCTGAAGGTAATCATTTGAAGAGGTTGGATGAGGCACATGCTGAGCTCAGCACCAATAGATTTATGAAAGGTCGCACTCAAGGTGTTCTTCCTAATGTCTTCCCTGCTCGTTCTGACAGTTTCTATGAGTGTTGAGATTTTATACACACACACACAAAGCTCTCTGAGCAGCTCTGGTTATTGCTTAATTCCTAGAAGTGATGTTTATGTTGTGAGTCTGATTCTAAAAACAATCAGGAAGGCCACATGATTAACTGGATCCTCCCTCCATGCTTCCTTCCTATTTCAGGTCTGGTGCCATGTCTAGTTTTCCCTAGAAGGGTCCCAGAGCCTTTGTGAGATGTATTGCTAAACCAGGCAGACTCAGCAAGATTTAGTTCTCCCATGTTCCAATTTTCTGAGGCCCTTTTTTACTAAGATAAGCTGGTCTTATCCCTTTTCCCTTAATCTCAAGGCTGTTTATTAAAGTCAGGGAAAAAAAAAGAAAAAAAGAAAAGCCCTAAATATCCTAGGTAGATTTATATTTGAGTGGTAATAAGGCTGCCAGGGGCTTGGGAGTGCCTCCTGATCTCAGCAGGCCCCAGAGGCTGAAGGAACTGGACGGGAAAGACCCCTCATCCAGCTTCACAGGTACTGTGGAAAGAGCAGTGGAGGTCTAGTTTACCTGGCTGGCTGGCACCTTGTCACTGATTTTCCTTTTGATCAACTACCTGTCTAAACTTGAGCTCCCTGTAAAAGGGCCTGCTGCTTCTCAGTTGGTTTCATTGGTAAGTCGGATTTCTTACTAAAAGAAGTTGATTCCTTAGGAGGTAAGTAGCTAAATTTTATTATCAGTTCCAACACTTGAGAGAGCCGGTTCTCCCACTTATGTGCATCTGGGGTCATCAGGCTTACCTGTCGGGCATTTTTCCCACTGAGCCATCTACCTTGTTCCTTTGCCCTGTATCTAATCCCCAGAAATTCTAGTTTTCAGAATCTGACTGCTTCTTCTTGAGTCATTGTTACTAGCCCGGCCCAGGCCATTGCTATCTCAGCTTGATTCTTGTAATAGCTGCCTGACTGGTTCTTCGGCCCATTCATGATAATTTCTTCCTGAGTTCAAGGCAGAATGCCATCAATCACCTACAAATCCTTACCCCAGCTGGTCCCTGATTTCTTGGCGTCTCACTCCAGCCCCTCATTCTCCATCTATATTCTACATAGGTTACTAAATAAATACATGCAAAGGAAATAGGATAAATAATATAGTTTCCCTCCTCTAGACTATCAGTACCACAAGGCAGATAGATATGTGCTCTATGTTTAGAACATGCCTGGCCCCTGGCTGTTCAGTGTTGCCATGGCTGTGTGGAGAGGCAGTGTTCCACTACTGTGGGAAGTTGAATTGTCAGTGTTAACATAAACTTTAATCCCCCAATTTTAGATCTCTTCCCTATAGAACCTCCATATGGGTATGTAATATGTAAAAAGATATTCATAATAATGAAAACTGGTCACAACCCAGAAGTTAGTATACCAAATAGGCTAATAGAGTATGGTGCATATACACTACAGAGCACTAACACTGGATGGGGCATGGTGGCCCATATCTAATCTCAGCCCAAGGCAGAAGGAAGATGGAAAGTTGGAAACCAGCCTGGTCCCAGAGCATCTGAGGCTACAAAGCAAGACCCTGAACAAAACAGACAAAACAAAACAAAACAAAACTGGATGGTAGTGGCACGTGCCTTTAAATCCCAGCACTCAAGAGGCAGGCAGATTTCTGAGTCTGAGACAGAGCAAGTTTCAGGACAACCAAGGCTACACAGAGAAACCCTGTCTCGACAAAACTAACTGAATATAAGTGATCAGTGAAATGGCTCAGCAGATAAAGACGCCTGTCATCAAGCTGGACCCACATGATGGAAGGAGATCCTCTGACCTCCACACATGCACTCACAAATCAAAATAAGTAATTAAAATAATATTACAAATCTCTTTGTTTTTTAATATTTATTTATTATGTATACAGTATATAGAAGAGGGTACCAAATCTCATTCTAGATTATTGTGAGCTGCCATGTGGATGCTGGGAATTGAACTCAGAACCTCTGGAAGAACAGTCAGTGCTCTTAACCTCTGAGCCATCTCTCCAGCCCTACAAATCCTTTTCTTTAAGATAATATGCTGACACTAAAGCACTCTAAAGATAAATTAGTGAAAACAATGCAAAATAATATTGTGCAAAAATGCCCAAGCTTGGTGGCACAGCACTCAAGAGGCAGAGACAGACAGATCTCTGAGTTTGAGGCCAGCTCAGTCTATAGAGCTAATTCCAGGACAGCCAGGGATACACAGAGAAACCTTGTCTTGGGAAAACAAAAATACTTTTTTGTGTCATGCCCAACTATTGTAAACACATCTGAGAAGATTTATCCAAATGTAGTCTTAGGAGGCATTTCCCACTATATAATTTTGTGTTCTTTGGATTTTTTTTTATAAAAATACATTTATATATTACCTATGTATATTTTTAAAAGTATTTCTTTTTATTTTATGTGAATTGATGTTTTGCCTGCATGTGTAACTGTGTAAGGGTGACAGATCATGGAATTACAGACAGTTGTTAACTGCCATGTGGATGCTGGGAATCAAACTCAGGTCCTCCAGAAGAACAGTCAGTGCTCTTTACTGCTGAGCCATCTCTCTAGCCCCCTTATGTATATTTTTAAAAGATTTATTTATTATGCATACAGTGGTCTGCCTGTACTTATGCCTGCAGGATAGATGAGAGTACCAGATCTCATTACAGATGGCTGTGAGCCACCATGTGATTGCTGGGAGTTGAACTGGAAGAGCAGCCAGTGACTGTTCTTAACCACTGAGCCATCTCTTCAACCCACCTATGTGTATTTTTAATCACACATAGCAAACCTTATGAAGTATGCTATGTACAGGTTCAGGCATGATGGCTCACACCTGTAATCCCAACATTCTGGAGGCTGAGGCAGAAGTGGTAAGTAACAAAGCCGATCGTGGCTACATAGTAAGACCTGTCAAAACAAACAACAAACAAACACCATATTCATTAATAAAAGTAAAAATGAGGTTTGCCTTTCTCCAACTCAGTCTGCCCTGATTGTGTTTATAAATAAGATTTGGCATTGGGTCATCTTGCAAACAGCAGTGTGAGATGCTGCCACACACGCGGGAGTTCTGGCTCCTGAGAGTACATGGTCCCACCTATTCCAGTAAGAGACCCAGGCTCTTGCTTTTGTGCATCCCAAGCTCAAGCACCTTGCTGTGCTCAGCAACCTCGGTCTGCCTCCCTCATGCACATACCAGTCCTGGGCTTTGTTGCTAGGGGAACAGATAAGTCACATTTGAGGTTGAGCCATTTTGTAAGGCCCCTAATACTATCCTGAGAAGGCATGGCACATTATGGGGGCACGCCTGGGCAGACAGAATTGAAAGCCACAGAGCCCTAAGATTTTGCATTTCTGTGCACCCTGTGTTGCTGGCAGAAAGAAGGGAGGAGAGAAAAGCTCTCTGCTGTTGGGACACGGTAAGGATCCCAGAACGTAGCAGCCACGTGGTGAACCCAACATAGAACCAGCAGAACAGCCGTGCGGAGGGCATGTCCCTGGACATGGCTACTGTGCCCACCCGTTCTCTTAAAAGGAGATACCACGTGAAAGTCGGTCCTTATTCTCCTCTGCTTCTCTCCCACGTTCCCCCTAGGCAACTCCCCTGAATAAACTCTAGTGTGGCATCTAGTGGTTTGGGTCTGTTCTCACGGGCAAAACCAACAGACACACCAGGTGTTTGTACAGTTTCTGGCTACATTGGGTGTGCCTTTCTCTGGTTAAGTGTTAGATAAGGTTGGGTCTGCATTGTAGCTCTGTGCCCACACACTCCCATGTACCGCATCAATAATAGTCACTTCTGAGAGTACCTTGGGCTCTGCTTCTTCAGTTTCAGAGGTACTCAGCGGAAGAGACCCAGGTTCAGCCATAGAGAAGAAATAGACAATCCTGCTCCTGTGTTTCTGAAGCCAGTCATGTCTGGCTGAGCCACTAACCCCCTGCTCCTGAGTCAGGCAGGGTCTTAAATGAAAGAGCTGTCTAAAGATTAAAAAAAAAAAAAAACAACCAGAGTGTTGCTGCTGACCAGACATCCAGTCCTGATGTTTATTCTTCTGACAATTGAACACGGTGAAGGGATCATTGTGTTAGCAGAGTGTTGGCAGGCATCATCTCTACCTGCCAACCTCTTATCATAGGGACAGAAGAAAATGCCTGTATGACCACAAGGATATGATGATGGGCTGGGCACAAGGTGCAATACAAAAGATCTTTAACCCAGAGCTGAAGGCCTACCTTTCTGGAGCAAATGATATAAAATGCTGACAGCAAGCAAAACTTGGTTTCACCCTGCTATTATTTGGGTCAAAGGGCAGTTATTATCTCAACTGTTTCATTCTTCTTGTGAAAACAAAAGTACCTGGCAATATTTGTGAACACTTTTAACCTTGATGTAATGATTATGTATGACTCATATCCTGAGAATCGTTTGTTGTGTTCATAGTCCGCAGCAGTTTTCTGTCCTGACAGCTTTTATTCACCCATTGTTTGTGTCTTTCGAATAATGAATTCCCCAAAGGTACCCTTATTTGAAGCTGCTTCGCTGACATCTGAAACAGTATTCAGCATATAGTAGCTGCTCAGCAAAATATTATTAAGTGAAAAAAACTTGCATGGTCATAGTCTTGCCATGACATTGATCCCACAAGACTCTTTGCAGATAATCAGCTGTGGCAGAGCAGCAGCCATCATTTTGCATTTGTGCATTTTCAAACACCCTCCTTTGTTGAAAGGGAGTCTCTGTTACTGTGGGTAGGACTCTGGTAGAAAAGGTACCTTGGGCCTCACCAGATGATCTTACTGAAGTACTCATGCCCTTAGTCAGAGAGCATGTCACAAGCCCAAACAGCTACCTGCAGGAAGTTGACCCTAGCTAGCATCCTGGAAATAGAATCATGGAAGGATGTCAGAACACGGTCCTCTTTCCATCCTGGACTTCCTGTGGTTTTTGCCATCTTGTGTCTGCTGTCTTAGTGCAACTCTGATGATTTTATTTACATGGGCTGCTACCACCTCACCTGAATCAATGGAAGAGAATGAGTTTGGCCACCTTTGGGTCAACTGTGTGCCACAAACCAATGGCCAAGGAGGCAGGGATGCTTGACACATAGGACCCAACTCTTTAAAACCAAAAGAAGGACAATGGATGGGCAGAAAGGCACTGATTACTGGAATAAATGATTGACATCTCTGTCCACACTTATTGTACAGATCCTCCTTTAGACTAAACTGCTGGAAGATATTAACCCCGGATCACTGGTCCAAAAGATAGACATGGAGCTGGTCCAGCCCCCTTAACTAATGGCTACTTACAGGCCTTCCCCCAAACAAAACCCCTTTGTGCCCCCACATATCACCCCTTAGGCTTTGTTTGAATGTTGGAAATGAGGTCGAGGCATCTGGTGTCCCCACAGTCCCATTGCTTTGGAGACTAGAAGCAATTGAGGTGCTTTCAGCCAGAAAAATATAATTTAAGGGCTTGGCATCTGGCTGGGAGCAGAGAGATGTGTTGCCATGGAAATGCCTCGCTTCATTTAACAGCAGCATATCCCTGAGTTTGGTCACATCCACACTGAGGCACACACAGCACTCTGTCAGCAACCCCCATGTAGCACGCACACACCTCTGGCAGAAATACTTCTGCAAGATGCAGAGCCCATTCCCAATACCTTCCTCCCTATCATAGACATTCATACTCCTCACCCTTTCCTGAAAGGCCTCAGCCAATCACCTGCAAGCAGCATGGACCACTCCAGGGACTGTAAGGTGTGACATATAACTGCAAATTCTCTTTAATAGTCTTATTCCACATAGGAGGCCACTGGGTTCATATGCTTTTCCAGTGTTCCTGGAATGTAGCTGTATCACCACCCTCATATGTATACTTTGTATATACAGTCAGCTTTGGGGGGGAATAAAAGGGATTTAAGACAGGTCTGTCTGTGTAGCTCTGGCTGTCCTGGAACTCACTTTGTAGATAGACCAGACTAACCTTGAACTCAGAGATCCTCCTACCTCTGCCTCCCAAGTGCTTGGATTACAGGCATATGTCTCCATGCCTGGTTTTCAGCTTCTGGGAACTCAACTCAGGACCTCTGGAAGAATAGTCAGTGCTCTTAACCTCTGAGCCATCTCTCCAGCTGGTTTTCAGCTTCTGAATAAGGCCCAGGAGAGAAGTATAGTGGTCACTATACCCAAATGTTTTCCTGTTTTCTTAAAAGAACAGGAGTCAGTTTCTCAGGTAGTCCAGAAGACCAAAGCCCCACAAGTACCAGAAGGCCTTAGGTCTTTCAAGCCATGCAGTGGTGGGCAGGATAGTTTAGGACAGAAAGGCATGAGGGCCCAGCGATAGTTATTACAATATGATTACCATAATGAAAAATAAGCAATTACCAAGACCTCCGTTAGAAAGGAAGAGGGTCATCAGTCCAAGTCTGTACTCTGGGAGTCTTAAAGAATTAAGTAATCTGTGTATGTTTAGGTGAATGTATTTCTGCATGAAGTTACAGGCATGTGAATATAAATGCATATGATAAAGAATTAAGTAATCTGTGTATGTTCAGGTGAATGTATTTCTGCATGAAGTTACAGGCATGTGAATATAAATGCATATGAAGGAGACTGACAAGTGTGATGTCAGTGACAGGGAATGTTTCAGCTCCTATAGCTGTAGAACAGACCATCTTCATCATATGAAGCAACAACATTTTTTCCCCAAGGCTGTGGGTTGGTGAGGAGCTCCCAAGAGCTCACAGACACTGCAGGGTTCTCAGGGCCCTGCCTCATGCAGTGCTGAGCTCAGCATCTCTAGGACCTCAGGACAATATTCCAAGCCCATGAAAGCAGAGGCATCAGGACTGATGAGGGGCCAGGTTCTGGTCCCTACCCACATCATGTCTGATACATTTCACTGGTAGAAACAAGCCAAAAGTCAGCCAGGTTTCAAGGGGCAGGGAAATAATCACGTGATGGCACAAAGAACACACTCACATCCATCACAAAAAGATATTTGTAGTGGGATAGGAAGAATCTGTAGCCATTATCTTGATCTTCTAGAGAGCAAAGAAAAAAAAAGTGTAACTCTCACCAAATCCCATTTATACGAGAAATCAATATGGGGCTGTGGAAATGGCTCATCACGTAAAAGGACTTTGCCCCCAAGATGGATGTCCTGAGTTAGTTTGATCCCTTGGATCCATGTGGTAGAATAACCGACCTCTATACATTGTCCCCTGACCTTCACACATGCAGTGTTGTGGATGTGCACACACATGCATACACAATAAATAAATAAAGGGTTAGGCTGCAGGATTGCCAAGATCCAAGTCAATCTGGGCTATAAAGTGAGATTCTGCTTTAAAAGAAAGAAGAAAGGAAGAAAGGAAGGAGGGAAAGAAGGAAGGAAGGGAGGAAGAAAGAAAAGGAGAAAGAAAGAAAAGGTCTTTTTTTTTAAAAAAGATTTATTTTATTTTGTATACACATCTGCCAGAAGAGGGCACCAGATCTCATAATGGATGGTTGTGAGCCACCATGTCATGTGGTTGCTGGAAATTTAACTCAGGACTTCTAGAACAGCAGACAGTGCCCTTAACCTCTGAGCCATCTCTCCAGCCCCCCCCCTTTTTTTAAACAAAACAAAACAAACAAACAAACAAAAAAACAACTATCTATCTATTTATTTATTTATTTGCCTTGGTGTTTGCCTGGAACTGGGAAATGGAACTACAGACAGTTGTGAGCTGCCATGTGGATACTGGGAATTGAACTCAGGTCCTCTGGAAGAGCAGTCAGTGCTCCCAACCGCTGAGCCATCTTTCCAGCCCCAGAAAAGGTCTTTTTTTAAAAAAACTGATTTTACATTTGTATACTATTCCCTCAGAGGCAATCTGTTCTACCCTCATGAATGATCTAATGAACCCCCAGGCTTGGAGAGACTGTGGGCTACATCCCTGGTACCACAACACCAATGAAACATGGCGACAATGGTCAGTGAGTCCTGTGGAGACCATGTCAGCAAGAGTTCCTAGGACACCATAGAGAGAAAAGTGGGACTGTTGGGTACAGAGATAGAGATGCTCTAGTGTCATGAGGAGAAAAGGTGACAGGTACATGAAAGGGCCCCCAAGGGAAGGAAAAAATCTGAAGACCATCCTTCTTCCTCACTTTGTCATTCAGTGTTCTATTACTGTAACAAACAGCTGCTTATTAAAATCCCATATTAAAGAAGAAAGATTCCTGTGGGTTCAGTTTTGGAGGTTGAAGTCTGTCACTTTCAGACCTATGTCCAAGTAGGACATCACGACAGTATTATTGAATTAAAGCCTCACTGCAGAACAGAGATAAAGAGGAAAGGGGAGTGGAGTCTCAACAATCCCTTTTGAACATGCACCCAATGACCTAAAGACCTTCCAGGAGGTTCTGCTCCCCCAAGGTCCATAGTCCCCAATAGCACCATGCTGGGGAACAAGCCTTTACCACAAAGGCCTTTTGAGGCCACTTAGGTCAAACTACAGTAAAGCTCCTCATATTTCCTTTCCATGAGGGAAGTTTAACTAGTAGATTTTCTGGAACTTTCTACCTCATAGCTCTTTCCTCCCCTAGTGGATATGGCAGAGTAACAGGAGCTTCCTCACTCTTGGTCTGGGACAACTATCTGAGCAACCTTGGCTCAGATCTATACTTTGTCTCTCTCACCTGCTCAGATATGCTCCCCTCCTTCGTGTCTGCTTTCAGAGCTCCTTGGGATGTGTGGGTGAGGCTACCTAACAACCAGCGTTCAGTAGTAGCAGACTTGGTTGCTGAAGACCTATGACCACATCCTGCTGTCCGGCCTTGATCAATAATAGAAGTGTTTTGCCACCTTCTGTGTCAGCATCTTGTTATTATCATCCTTTCTTGGTGTAGAACCCAAGAAGGAAATGAGTGTGCTCTTGAACCCTCTGGAAGCCTGCAATATAATGGCTATTTAAAGCTGTGTGATCAGCCAGTCAGCCCACTTAGTGACTACAAGTGATAAATAATTAAGATGGCGCTTTCCTGGGGAGCAGCTTACCAGGCTTGTATGTGAGGTTCAGAGTCTCTTGAGAAAGGCTGTCAGAGAGCACCCTACTGAGATGGTGTATGACAGTCAGGGTCACCCCTAAAGAGTTCTCAAGCTGCCAAGGTTGCTAGAACTCAATAGGACAAGACTACTGGCTTCACGTTTGGCTGTTGGCAGAGGCCTTAGCCTCATGTGGGCCACTCCCCAGGATAGCCTCAGTGTCCTCATGAAGGGTCTGTCTTCTCTTGAACCATGATCCAAGTGGCCAAGGGAAGGAGGAAGCCAGAGCATCTTGGATGCTCTAGTTTCTAAGTTCAATATGAAATATGAATATGTGTTTATTCGTTAGGTCAATAGCTAAACCTAACCAAGTGGGGGGAAGTGTCATTGAGATACCAGCAAAGAACCACAAAGCCATCAACAAAGGGAAGGTGACTTGGATTTCATACAAATTAATGGGGAAAGAGCAGGCCGTTCTACCGCAAACTCTGTTAGGCTTTGCTCTGGACAAGGCAAGCAAAGACAAAGAACGGGGCCAGGGTGGAGCTCAGGGGTAGAGTTCTTGCTTAGCATGGGTGAGATCCTGTGTTTAATCCCCAGCATTGCAAAAGAGAGGGAAGGAGAGGAGAAGGGAGGAGAGAACGGGCAAAGGAGAAAAGAGAGAGGAGGGAGAGACGAAGTGATGGACAGGGTGCGGTGAGACACCACAATACCCTTTCGCTTCGGAGAGAATGGAAAACGACACAGAGTACTTTTGAGGTGGCACCTCCTCTAGCCACACCCCTCCCAACAGACTCAGTGGAAGTTTTTACTCCGTCCTCTTGACAGACTACCCTGTGAATCCTGGTATTTTCTTCCCAAGAGGCCTGACCCTGCTTCCCGCCCCTGTACAAGCCTTCTCTGAAGACTCATCTTTCCACTAGTCTGTCCCAGGTGCTTGAGAGGCTTCTGTAGAGGTGGACAAAGTTTGGTTTAGCAGGTCTCAGTGGAGGTGACTACACGTGGAGTGGACACATGGCAAGAGAATGGAAAGAGACGGTGCATTGAGGACCACGATTCCACAGCACATCTGGAAACCTTTCTCCTCTTCCTGCCTTCATGGATAATTCAGCAAGTCCATCCCTACCTGTGTAAGCCGGGCTCTGGACATCTCATTGCGCACTTTCTCCGATGCAGGACCTGCCACCCTTCCACAGGCCAATACAATGTAGTGCTACTTCTGAGCCCAGGTCTCCCCCTAGCGATCATTCGAGGGACAACAGGCAGATTCCTTGCTCCTCTGCAGAATGGTGGGACGACCTTTCTAGAATCCACTTTCCAAAACACGCATCTTACCTGTTATCCTTTGCTTAGAATCCTTAGAAACAAAGATACAAAGCTCCTATGTTCTCCTTTTCTCCATCGACCTTCAAGAAAAAATTCTAGCAAAGGCCCTATACCCTGGGCAATACTGGAGCAGGAATGAAGTACCAGCAATAAATATGGTTCATACCCTGGCCCCTTAAATTTTGACATTTCCAACACCACTCAGAGTTAGCATCCTCCACACATGCTCACTCACACACACACACACACACACACACACACACACACGCAAATATATAGTCTCTGCTACAGCAACACACTGCCCACACTCCACAGACACACACACAGCCTCTGTTTGCACACAGCGCACATCCCTATACTTACGTCATGCTTTTCAGGGACCATGCCTTGGATGCCTCCTCTTGTCTAGTTTTACACATCTAGCTTTACTCCGACACTAAGGCTCATGTCACTGCTTCATGTGTCCCTGTGGGAACAGAGCTGCCTCACGGGGATTCCCTAACGTTCTTTTTTTTTTTTTTTTTTTTTTTCATAACGATCGCTGGTATTTATGGAGCCCAGCCTTCCTGTTTCTGCTCTGTGAGCACCATGTCGTTAAAGAACCTTGAGCCCCAAGGTGAGAAATTCCATTGTCCCCACATGAAGCCAGTCAGGCATAGTTAAGAGGGTAAGGAAGAAGCTCTGTGTAGGTGGAGTTTCTCTGTGTTTGCAGCAGCTGCTCCCAAATAACCAGGTTGAGAGTTAATAATAAATGCTCAGTCAATAACTCAGGCGTGTTACTAATTCTCACCTTTTTTTGAGACAGGGTTTCTCTGTGTAACAGCCTTAGCTGCACTGAAACTAGCTCTGTATACCAGGCTAGCCTCGAACTCACAGAGAACCCCCTGCCTCTGCTGCAGGGTGCTGGGATTAAAGATGTATGTGCCACCACTGCCAGGCTTAACTCATATTTTTTATCTGCACTCTGCCACATGGCTCAGTACCTTTTCTCAGTATGACAAGTTTATTGCTTTCTCTCCACATCTCTTCCTGACTGAGAGACCCCGCCTCTTCTTTGTGATTCCTTTTGTCTGTCTAACCCCTATCTTTTTAGCCATTAGCCTATCAGCTTCTTTATTAATCCAATTACAGTGACACATATTCATTCACACAGTGTAAAGGAATGTCCCAAAGCCCTGAACTTCACCTACATATAAGGAACACTCAGGTAAGAGTAAGAAGTAGGTGGAAATGTGGGCGGTCTAGATAACTACTGGCCATTTTCCTTTGTTTTACCTCTTTGCAACAGAACAATGGAAGGAAGAAAGCTTCATGTTAGCTCATAGTTCAAGGGTTCAGTCACTGCAGTGGGACCATGAGTTGACTGGTCCCTTTTCGACCGTAGTCAGGAAAGAGAGCCCAAAGATTGCTGATTGGTTCACTTAAGAGCTGTGATAAGGGAGAGTGTAACACTCAGGTTCTGCTCATAGACTTTGGGACTAACTCTCTCCTCTGCATGAATTGGGTGGGGGGCAGCCAGGGCTCAAGTACTGTGTGAAAGGTTAAATCCCAAACACCTGTGTTGTGGGATATTCATTTGCACTGAGAATCTGTGACTGCTAATAAGTTAAACCTTGAGTCAAGGGGCAGAGTCCATGACTGGATGATCAGAATTAGCCACAGAGATTTTGGAGGGCCAAATAGAGAGGTACAGAAATAGATAGAGAGGGGTTTAGGGAGATTTCAAAGTCTTCTCATTCTGGGAATGTGGAGAGAGTCAGCCTGTCATTTTTCCACTGCTTTCTTGATCTATCAGATCTGCATCCCAGTATCTGACTCCTGAGTTTGTTTGTTTGTATGAGTTTAGCTTTTTGAGACAGGGTTTTTCTGTGGAGCCCTAGAAGTCCTGGAACTCATTTTGTAGACCAGGCTGGTCTCAAACTCATAGAGATCCGCCTGTCTCTGCCTCCAGAGAGGTGGAATTAAACCACTGTCCAGTCTGAGTTTTTATTGGTAAAAGAATAACTTAGATAAACACATCAACTGGCACCCAATGTGGAGCATTATATCATACAAAGGTGATGAAGCTGCACCGCTCCACTGCCACTGAAGCCAGCTCCATCCCCCTCCTTCCAGGCCCTCCCCAAGTCTCCAGCTTTTCCCATTGTAGTCCCTACAGCAGCTTTTGGCTGCAGGTTGCCCTTATACCCAAGTGTACAGGTGGCTGTGTCTCAAATGCAGCCAGAGTCAGCTGGTCACCAGTAGCCAACTCCATCATTCAGGCTGCCCTGTGCCTCTCTTGCTGTGGTTCCCTGGGCCTCACTGCATGTGAGCAGGTGTCTTCAACTTGGCTATGCACCACTTGTACCCTTTGCTCAGCCATGCAGTACAACAGCCAGCCACACACCCCAGTCACAACCCCTGCAGTCAAGGGCTGCCACTGCAGCTAGCTAACCCCACACAGCTCTGACTACCTGTCCTTACCAATAGATCTGGTGAGACACCTGGGAATTCTTAAGAGGGAAATTAGTTGTTTGTTTTTTTAAGTCTTCCCCACATTACAAATGGGGAACAATATGACACAGGGAATTAAGGCTCTATATGGTTCCACAATGGATGGTTTGGAAATGAAAAATTTAAATGAAAGGATAACCAATTTAGCTGAGATTAACATAATATTATTTATTATTATTATTTGTTAATTTATATTTTATCCTTACTAATGGTTACAAATATGAAAATTTGACTGATAGAATACAAGACCTAATGGAACTAAAAAAAAAAAAAAAAAGTATTCATGGGGCTGGAGGGATGGCTCAGAGGTTAAGAGCACTGACTGCTCTTCCAAAGGTCTTGAGTTCAATTCCCATCAACGATATGGTGGCTCACAACCATCTACAACAAGATCTGATACCCTCTTCTGGTATGTAAGCAAACATGCAGACAGAACATTATATACATAATAAATAAATCTTTTAAAAATATTCATACATAGAGAAATTTAGAGCCAAATCTACCATACCACTGCATGATGAAAATGAAATGAAGCACTCAAGGCTATTAGAAAACCAACCTATGGCCCTATGTTGTATAACAGCTTTGAATGCTTGAAATAAAGTTAAAAAATCAGGAAAAAAGACTGAGTCGTTTATTAAAATTATACAAAGCCCCAAAGAAGCCTTCTGTGGTTTTTTTTTTTTTTTTTTTTTTTTTTTTGCAAAGATCAACCTCAGCTATAAATAGAATAATATCAGATCCATTATCTGGATCAATAAATATCAGATCCAGAAGTTAGACAAATATTAATTAAATCTTTGGTTTTTAAAAAATGCAAATGCAAAAGGGTGGTTAGGTTTTTAAAGGCAAAATCAGCACCAATAGATGAATAGATCCAAAATACAGCTAATATTGGATCTCACATTTATGGTGATACTTTGATAGAAGCTAAAAACTTTAAGAAAAATCTTAAAGTTCTAAAAATTTTAAGAAAAATCAAAAGGTTAGATGTTTTACTTGTAGTAAACAAAGTCATCTGAATAGAAATTGTAGGCAAGGCATTCCTAGAAACAATGCCTTTAAAGATATAATCCAAACAGAAAGCAATAGCCTTCTGGAGTATGTGGAAAGTATAGAAAAGGCCAATATTAGACTAATAAACACAGATCAACAGGGGACAGGCAAGGTAACCATTCGTCATCAGAAAATGCTCAGAGGGGCCTCTTGCAGGCCCCCAAATCAAATTCAGTTTAATCATTTCTTGTCAGCCTTGGAGAAACCCATCCACGAAAAAATTAAAAGGCTTAATGCCTGTTGATAATAAAAGCTACTGCTCTGGATAACAGAATAGCTTCAGTAGATAAAGTTTTCAGGAGAGACAATAAAATGAGTATTTTGACAAACTTCTATAAATGATCAAAAAACAAAGCTAAACATATGAAAAATAGCATTGTATTTGAAGGTTTGGTTAATGCAGGCATGGATGTAACAATAATTTTACCCAAAACTTGGCAACCAGATTAGTCTCTTTAGGTAAATATTCAGCTTCTAGTGATTGGAACTTTATCTCAAGTAAAACAAAGTACAAGATAGGTTGAATGTATAGGGCTTGAAGGACAGATAGGAGATTAAAGCCATATGTGACTAGCATAGCAATAAATTTATGAGGATGCGATTTATTAAAGGAACAAAAGACATATAGATTAACATTTCTCCAATCTCAAAAACAAACCACAAAAACAATGATTCTGAGATAAATATTAAAAGGTATTATCAAAGGCAGTCATTGGCTATTCAGATTGCATACAAGCAGGGCATAACAGCTGTTTATCTTCCAAAGGTACTAACAGCCCTACCTTTAAAATGGTTAACTGACAGACCTAACTGAGAAAAACAATGACCTTTAACATCAGAGAAATTACAGACACTAAAACAGCTGGTACAGGATCAGCTAAATGCTCAACCTATTAAAGAATCAACCAGTCCTTGGAATTTTCTATTTGTCATTTTTAAAAATCTGATGGGGGCTGGAGAGATGGCTCAGCGGTTAAGAGCACTGACTGGTCTTCCAAAGGACTGGGTTCAATTTCTAGCACCCACATGGCAGCTTACAACTATCTGTATTTCTAGTTCAAGGCAAACACCAATGTAAATAAATAAATAAAGTTTTTTAAAAAAATCTGAAAAATAAACAATAGTAACAGATTTGAGAACTATTTATAAGGTGACCCAGCCAATGGGCTCTTTACAACCTGACATTCCCCTGCCTTCTTCATTACCTAAAGGATGGCCTATTATAGTGATTGATTTAAAAGACTGCTTTTTACTATATATTTACATGAACAAGATAGAGAAAAACTTTCCTTTATAGTGCTTACTTATAATAATTCCTAATCTGCTCAAAGGTACCTGTAAAAAACTCTTTCACAAAGGATATTAAATAGTCCCATCTGGTAGCAATATTTTGTACATTAGCCATTAAAAATAATTTCATAGTCAGTTTCCTCAATTTATAATTTACCATTATATGGATGATATCTTACTAGCTGATTCAGACACAGACACCTTAGATAAAATGTTTGATGAAGTAAAGAGAATTTTGTCTTGTTGAGAATTACAAATTGCTCCTAAAAATATACAAAGATGTTGGCAGGCCCTGCTGGTCAGAGGTTGCTGTCAGCAATAGCTTAGCAGCTCTCCCCAGGATCAACACAATATAGAGGACTCCTTCCTCTGCCCCATTGGGGCTTCCTGCTCACTACCTAGCCTTATCTGGAGGATGTCTCTAGGCTCAGATGCCTGACTTATCTGTCTCAAGGATGACCTTTGACACAGTTCCCTGCAAATGTTCTTCCCCTGCTGCCCATAGGATAATTAAGTAGCATGCTCTAGCTATTTTCATAGGGCCAAGTTGCCACTAATCCAGCTATATGATAGTAATTGCCTCCAAATGTAAATTAGGGTATTCTCATTCCCTATACTCTGAAAAAAGTTAAGTTGACTCACTGAAGCTATCTCCTGGAGGGCTATCTCTGCCGTGTTCACAATCCATCAAAGATTCTCTGTGGTCATTTCTGCCCCTTAACCCTCACAGATTGGTGGCCAACGAACTAAGAGGAAAAAAGGACCCCATTCAAAGAGGAAATTCTATTAATTACTTAGGATATAAAATAGGTTTACAGAAAATTCAACTACAGAAAGTAAAAATCAGGAGAAATCAATCATAAACTCTTAATGATTTTCAAAAACTTCTGGGAGATATTGACTGGCTACAACCCACAACTGAATTAACAACTCAAGAATTTAGTAGTTTATTTCAAACCTTACAAGGTGATTAAAAACTTAAATAGTTTAAGAAAATTATCAGCTGAGGCTAAGAGAGAATTGGCTTTGGTAGAAAAAAAAATATAGGATGCACATGTGAATTGCTTGGATCCAGAGTTTGATTGCATTCTGGTTATTTTACCTCCTACACATTCTCCCACCAGAATTCTTATAAAGAGAAAAGATATTTTAAAATGAATATTTTGCCACACAGTGTAAAAAATTAAAGGCCTACGTAGAAAATGTTTCTAAATTCATTTTGAAAGAAAAATTGAGACTTCATCAATTAACAGGAGTGGACTCAACAGAAATTGTGGTATGTTTTACTAATGCTAAAATTGCCTCATTATGGGCAGAAAATGAACATTGGCATAGAGCTTGCAATAATTTTGTGGGAGAGGTTAACAACAAATATTTTAAAATCAAGAGACTTCAGTTTATATAAAAAAAAAAAAACTAATTGGATCCTTCCTCACATTGTATGAGGAACATCAATTTCTGTAGCCAAAATTCTGGAGTCAAAAATATATGCTATTCTCATGGTATTATTAAACTTTCCAAAACATCTTAATATGGTTACTGACTCTCAATATATAGAGAGTTGTTTTACATATTGAAACTGCAACTTATTCCTGATGATTTGAAATTAACTTTTTTGTTTATTCAACCACAGCAAGTAATCAAAACAAAGATCTTTCCTTATATATAACACATATAAGATTCCATATGGATCTACCAGGCCCTTTAACATAAGGTAATGTGAAATTAAACAACTATTTCTTTTTTAAAAAAAATTTTTATTTGGGGCTGGAGAGATGGCTCAGCAGTTAAGAGCACTGACTGTTCTTTCAGAGGACCAGGGTTCAATTCCCAGCACCCACATGGCAGGCAGCTCACAACTGTCTGTAGTTCCAGTTCCAAGCAAACACCAAGGCAAATAAATAAAGTTTAAAAGATTATTTATTATGTATACAGTGTTCTGTATGCATGTACAGATGGTTATGAGCCACCGTGTGGCTGCTGAGAATTGAACTCAGGACCTCTGGAAGAACAGATAGTGTTCCTAAACCATTGAGCCATCTCTCCAGCCCCAGAAAGATTTTTCTATTACTTGGTAACAAGCCAAGGAAATTGCAAGAATATGTTCTACTTATTCCTTGTATAACCAAACTCCATTATCCACAAGAAGTAGCCCAAAAAGGTACTCAAAAATTGGCAAATGGATGTGTTTTATTTTGTGGAGTTTGGAAAATTAAAGTATTGTTTCTGAAAAGGTTGATCCTGTAATTACATGTTTACTAAACATTATGACCATTATGGAAATACCTGTACAAAATAAAACTAACAATGCTCCAGCTTATGTCTTTAGTAAGATGAAACAGGTTTTTTTTTACATATTATAACATAAAGTATATTACATGTGTACCACACAATCCTACAAAACAAACAGTTATAAAAAAGATATAATCATACTTTAAAAGATGTGCTTAATAAACAGAAGGGGGTAATAAGGACCCCCCCCCCGAGATAGATTATACATTCTTTATTAACTTTGAATTTTTTAAATGCTAATAGAAAAGAAATGACAGCTTCAAGAGATACTAGATAGTAGAAAACAGCTGAATTAAATCAGCTTGTATACTCCAAAGGTGTGTTGACTTCAGAATGGAAACTAAGATGTGTGTTGTGTTGGAGAAATTTTACTTTTGTTTCCACAGGAAAAGAAAAACTATAGATATCATCAAGATTGGTAAAGATTAGATTCAAAACGGAGAAGCATCTTGATTAGAAGAGATGATAGTTTTTCAAATAATGTGGCCATTCAATCTAAAACAACCTGTAAGACTAACAAATGCCTTTCATCTGATCAGATTACTGGACAAATGAGACATTGGAAGAAGGATGAATTATCAAGAAAAAAAAATCCCAAGAAAAAGAGTAAATTCATATAATGATATAGCACACTTTCAACAGGATAAAATTTTATAAATCTTCCCAAATTTTTGTTTCTGAAGTTCTCTACAAACCTATAAGACAAATGGTCTTTTTGTAGTCCCAAATCAATTAAAAATTAAAGCTGGCATTGGAGTTGGAGTATGGTTTTCTCCTTTGTTAAACCCAAGCATCTTCTTTAAGGAAGATCTAATATCTGTCAGAAGAGCTACCTGGTTATTGGACAGAAGAAAACCAAAATTAATAAACTATTCTATTGCCACAAATCTCATAATCTTTTGATTTCATTTTTGTCTCTTTAAAACTTTTCTTAAGGGGGGACTGGAGAGATGGCTCAGTGGTTAAGAGCACCGTCTGTTCTTCCATAGGACCCGGGTTCAATTCCCAGCACCCACATGGCAGCTAACAACTGTCTGTAGTTCCAGTTCCAGGCAAACACCAAGGCAAATAAATAAATAAAAGTGTTAAAAAAAAACTTTTCTTAAGGTATAAATATTACCTTAAAATTCATAAGATTACTATATATATAAACTTTCTGTCATGATGTTAATGGTCATATAGAGTACTAATTCTAGAAATGGGCTTTATCTAACTTTCTCTAAGTGATTTCAGGCTTGAGTCCAAAGCAGGAAACTAGGAACTAAGTTTGTGTACTCTGAATGTACTTAACAAATCTTGGTCCATTAACTTCTTGGAGGTCTGCTGTATTGTGGCAAGCCGCTTCTGGCCTGCAGAACGAGTCACCACATGCATGATTCTTCTAGGATCACACTTTATTGGAGTACAGCTCAGTTGTGAAATGGTGGAAAGAAGACCCCGAGCCTGAGATTCAGCCTGCTTATATAGGGAAGCCTGGCGCGTGATTGGTGCCCATCACAATGCCTCATTAACATATGGCTGGTGATTGGTTCAAAGTAATACTCATTAGCATATGGCTGGTGATTGGCCCAAAATAATGGCTC